>JADDOH010001300.1:0-35413 GCA_016648135.1 Agrypnia vestita | reverse complement strand
GCAATGTGCATAACGGAATAAAATTATTCATGCAAAACGCAAATTCAAAATTCTATACCATTGTTACTTTTTGATATATCTTCATTTTACTTTCAGACTTTTGTTCGATTTTACTCAAATTTTAACTTCCATTCATTGAAAAAAAATAGTAAACTTCTTATTTAGATCAATTTGTGCTGCAATTACTATAAAAACTTCGCAAAATTGTTTTTTAGGCTTTATTATTCTTTTTAAAACTTTTTGTTTTTAAATTGAATAATTGTAAAATTTTTAATATATACTTAAATTATTGTAACATTCTTGAAGTGTATATTTAATCAATTCCATTAAATTATAGCAAAATAATTTTGAAATGAGAAATTTAAAGGCATTAAATAAATTTGGCTAGCGTTGTGTAAGGAGCTAGGCTTTAAAAATTATTTCTGGTTTTATTTTAAAATAAGGATGGGATGCAAATTTTTAAAATACGTTGTAATCTAATATTTATATACATTAATGGGAACATTTTATTATTAATTTAATAATTTATGATTCCATCATTCATTAAATTTCGGTGTTCTTATGGTAAAATAAGATATTTTAAATAACGATTTCCTGATAAACGATAATTAAATCTTATTATATAAATAGTGTTGGAATTGTATCCTTTATGGTCCAGCAAATAAAATAATACAGAAACAATGGTTGTTTGTCTAGAAATAAAATTAATTATATAAAGAAATAATACAATATTTTATACATATACTTTTTTTATTTTTATAAATTTTCGACAATTTATGTATGAGTCCATGTTAAAAGGATCGACTGTACTGTCAGGATCACAAAATTTTCAAAAACTTTATGGAATTTTCACCACCTAACTTTACATCAAAATCTTTATATTATTTAGTCAAAACTAGAATCAAAACTTTTATATTATTTAGTATTTAAAATTACTTAACTTAATGTTTTTATTTTTCTTTATGTACATTTGGTGATCTGTGGTACAGAAAACTACGCCTCCTGGGATGACGATTTCCAGATATCTCTCCACCTTTTCTGTGGTCTTCCCGGTGACTGTCCATTCTTGCTACGTTATTTCTCCAGAATCTCTTTCTGGATCTAATCCATCGTGCTATGTCCCCTATTTTTCAGGTTTTCTTTATGTCTGCATTTCGAATACGATCACGTAGAGTTTTTCCATTATGGATCTCCTCACTTTCATTTCAGATGTTCTGAGGAGTCTTTGATGCGCAAAGTGTCAGCCTGCGTCTCTACAGCTTATGTCATAATAGATAGCGCAAATGTATTGTATATCTTGATTGCTTTCAATTTTTTTTTTTTGTTATTCCAGACCAAATTCTTGAGACACACACTGAGAACGTGGATGCTTGGACTTGTTCTCGCACTCCAGTATACAGACCGCTGTGGCTATAAATTTCTACACCTAAATATCTGAAGCTCCTGACTTCTTCCACAGGCTCATTATCAAAACTCAGCTTACACCTTGTCGGTTGTTTTGATATTGCTAAGCTTTTAGTTTTATTGATTGCCATTGACATATTTAGCTCTTGCGATGCGATGTGGAATTTGTACAGCAATCTCTGCAAGTTATCTTCAGGCTCTGCTATAATTGCAGCGTCATCTGCGTAACATATTACATCGATTATTTTGTAACCCATTTTGTATCCTAGTCCTAAGCTAGCCACTTATTCCATGATTTCGTCCAACTTGATATTAACTTAATACAATCATTAAACATAAAAGAGTATTCAAGTCTGCCAAAATAATAACATTTTATGAAATAGAAAATGCTTGACGTGAAAAGATATCGTATCTTAAAGAATAAAAAAAAATCCGCTGCCACGTCTTCACTACATTCTTTACTGTTGATAAGTTTGTGACTAAAATTTCAAGAGAGATTGATCGACGACAATCAATTCCGGGCGAAGCATGTCTAGTGTCCTAGTGGTGCAATTTCATTCTTTTCTCAGGCTAGAAGGATCAAAATCTGATGTTGGTATCACCAGCTATTTTGCAAACAAACCATTATCTTTCACTAATTATTCATTTACCGAAAAGATCATCGAGATCGTGAAATAACACATATTAGCAGCTTTCCGTCCTTTTTTGAAGTGGTATACCATAATCTGGCGTATATGTGTATGGTTTTGTTGCGAATTTAAATTTTTTAACTCTTTGAATGATCAATCATTATTCGATTTTTTAATTAAATTAGAACGGATTGAATATTCTAAGAATCACAGGTTCTTGAGATTCATTACGAGTAAAAATTAATTGGAAATAATTATAATTAATTAGACTAATAAAATGACGGAATTCTTTGTATATTTAAATGTTCCGCGACAAGTTTCAAGATTTATTAATGTTTTTTTGATATAGAGTTTTTTCCGAGTCTTTTTCTTATTAAATGGCTTAATAATACAAATACTATCAAAAAATTTTTAGAATAAACGGTTCCATTCGTAATACAAAGAAAAGTTTTCATATGAAAAATAATTATCTGAAAATGTTATAATTAATATATAGTAGGGTTTCAGTTTTCGGTGTATTTAAAGGGAAAATCTAATCTAAAAAGATATAATAATTTCGCTGTCTGTCTGACCGTCCCGTAAGTCCGTAGCTTCCTGGAACTCACGGCTAATAACTGAAATTACATGACCGGAGAGTGACTCGAACTTCAATCGCGATGATGATGATGGATAACAATGCTTCTCCGTGGCTCGTCAAAAATATACCATTCACATTATAAAAGCAGGACTTAGTTAAGGCATGAACCATTGCTGCATGCATGATTTTACACGGTTTTACGGCTAGTATTATTTTTATTTCTCTTAAATTTTGGTTTGCTTATTACATTAACATAGCTAAAAAATAACCCTTCACCTTGAAAAGCAAGCGATTTGATTGATGTTTTTTTTATTCAAAAATCTTTACCGAGTAAACCTTTCTATATAAATATATATAAATCTTTCTTTTTAACTTTCTATATAACATATTATTATAAAATAGTTCTATCATAATTCGTCGAGAAACTAGCTGAAAAGTAGTTCTAACATATTTCGTCGCAAAACTAGTAGAAAAATACCACCAACGAAAAGCGCATTAAAATATTACCACATCTGAGTGGAAACTGAAACGGTGAAATAAAAATACACCCAACCTGCGCAAATCTCAATTAAAAAATTAATCCCTTGTCGTCTGTCTGTCGTCCGGGGCTGGTTTCGCTCTCACTTGGTTCAATCCAACCCGACCCGGGAGGCTGCAGGGAAGGTTGTGTGCTCAGATAACACGCTTTCCCTCTCTCAATCCGCTGGCTGACAAGCCTCGCTGGCCAGTTGGAAATTATAAAAGGAATCTGTTTTAAAACTTTTAAGTGATTTTAAGCACGGATTGTTTTACTCGAATTTAATTTACCTTTTTTGCAGTGCGTTGTTATCTAGATTATATACTATTTTTAGGTCAAAAATTTATCATGAGGATTTATAAATTTAAAGTTTAATAATGTAAACAAATCGCTATGATAATTAAAAATATATTTGGTTATCGACATGAAACGTAACTGGAATTTTCCTTGTCGGAGAATAGCAATAAAATTACGCCATACTAAGAATCACCTTCGTTGCACTAAGAAAACCATAAACAATATTCCTGCTTCATAAAATATTGCAAATAACAAGTTAATCACTTTAAGTTATCACTTTGCTAAGGTAGTTGTTTAGTTGGGGATGTCATTGTCATTTTTAAAAAGAGATAATGGTAATTAACTAGCTATTTTTAAGGCATATAGATAGTTAATAGGCAAAAAATATTCTTGTATGATATCCACGAGATAAAAAACTACATAAAAGACAAGAATAACGAAGCATCAGAAGTGATGATAAGAGAGACCGAAAAGAGTAGCTTGTAGTAGTAGTTGACAATGATCATGAGATAAAAAAACTTGGTTTTAAGCATTTTAATAAAAATGGTATAAAATTGCTAATTATTGAATAATCAACATATATTGGGGCCAATGGTTTGTTTACCAGGAATAAAAAATTTGTACTAAAAATGTGTAAGATGTTATGTATGTGGAGAGGTAGATGTGTACTAAAATTTTTAATTAATAATTTTTATATTACTAAATTAATAGATAACATGTTAAATAACAAGTATAAGAATTTTTTGAGATCTTCTGTTTACCCATCAATAGTTGATACAGAAAAGTATTTGAGAAAAATCGTATTTGTAAAAACTAATATTTCAAATTCAATAGTTTGTAACATCCAAAATTTTTTCTTTTCATCAATGTGAATAATGTTACCACAATATTTTTTTTTTTATTATTTTCTAATTGTTATGTTTTATAAATCTAGTACACCATTAAAAAGAAAACAATATAATTTTCTTGATAAAATATCACTTTTTAAAAAATTTAAATTAAGTGAATAGTGAGAATAAGAACGATTCATAAATATTGAATAAATAGGGGCTGTGCTATTTATTATTGTTTAAATAAGTCTGTTCTAAAAAATAATAAAAGACTCATTTTAGTAAATCACCAAATAATATACGTATTGAATTCCACTAAAACAATTAAAAAATAATATACCGTGGACTCAATGGAGCGTATCTACGGTCCACAGACTGAAAATGTTGTAATGAGAAAATGTCTGATGGATTAAGCTCACCACGCTCGGGCACAGTGCCGAAAGCGTTATATTGAGATTGAGAGCTAGACTACCCGCTGTCGTGCCGGGCGCGGGAATAAATCCATTATTTCTATCTGTCAAGCTGCAATGGTGCGATGCCGCCAATATGATGAAGTTTTCCTCGCTTCGAGAGCTCCAGGGAAGCCAGTGGACGCGAGTACGACACCTATTTCTATTTCTACCGATTGGACATAACTTATCTCGGAACTATTTCTATATCAAAATAGCACAGTGATTGGTGGACACAGTGCTGAGATTTTTAAAATTATCTCTTTCTATATTTTCGATGTTTATAGCGTCAACTTTGTGGTTGGACATAATTATTCATTTTAACTAAACAACTTTCTATTAACCACTTAACTACTAACTCTACGTCTACCGGTTTTGACACCACTGTACCATCATCAGGACGACTCATCCGTTGTATTCAACAATAAAATCCAAACAATAGGTCCTATTCTCATGAATTTGTATTATCATGCTTTGACCATTATTATTTATATATATTGAAGTAAACTTCGTCATTTTTTGTGTGAAGAATATAATATAAGATTAGATAAGTACATAATACATAATAAGTGTATAATATTAATCTTAAAGATTTAAGAATGAATGATTTAAGAAAGAAGAAAGGAATAAGTTTGTCACACAAAGTGTGACAAACTGATTTCTATTATCTTTTTTATATTCTTCATACAAAGTGTCTAAATTTTAAACTAAAGCCAATATTTCCATTATGATAGATATAATAGATTTTTCACTAAAATATAAAAGACTAGAAATAAGATAGAATAAAATAGAAAAAATAAGATAAAATAATAAGAAAGAAATATTGACATTTTTCTTATAAATTTTTGGACTACATATATAAGGACAGCTCGTTAATTTTGTCTTGGGATTGACGACATTGTGACCCTGAGAATAAAGGGTGCATCAATTGGAATGTATAAATCCATTTACTTTTTATTATTGCCAAAAAAACAAAACTGAAAATTGAATAACCCACAAAAAAGATACAATCTTTATCACAGTTTTCAAATGTACATACGTATCAGCTCAACCGTATGCGCTAAAGTAAGAGAATGCTTTATGATTCGCGAACCTAGAACCTCAAGTTAGAGAAGCAGAGTCATGCACATGGCGAAGGGGGCAGCTATAAATAACACTTACATTTTTTAAAGTAACAAATGATACAGTTGTCCGTAACGAAAGCGAATCACAAATACGGGATATTTTACTGGATATCAAAATAAACGAGAGAATGTGATGAAAAATTGTCAAGTATTCAATTGAAATCAAACACTCAAAGCAATCAATGAAATAATGTTGAACGTTGAAAATATGTCATACGACAGGTATACATTACGTTACGTTAAGTTACAAAAAATATATAATGGTTCACATTTTGTAATGTTCAATTCGTAGTTTACCCTAAAAAAGGAACGGTAGTTCTGAAACCGGTCGCTATTACCAAATACATAGTGGTTTAAAGTGAATTTGTGTTTGACTTATTTCGCAATGAATAAACACAAAATAACAGCCCATCACAATAGCATAAAATAAAATTCATTTGACAACGATTAGAGATCAAATCAACAACGTCATAATCGTAGATCGTCAGAATTGGACAGGTTTGTCCTGAATCGCCCTTCCGATGAAAACACTCAAAGGAACTGAATACTAAATATCGCCGACCTACGAAGTTATTGGTTTTCGAGAGTGAACATTGTGGACCGGGGAAGGAGGTGTCAATCAGTGTGAGGAAATCGTCTTTGTCATAAAATATTTAGCCGCGGTGGCGGCGCTGCGGAGTTGTGACGCGAAGCGCGGGATGAGTCGGCACTTAATACTTTGCGAGGCACTAAAAGCTTCGTCAGTGCTGAAATGGCACATTGAATCCGATTCAGCGTCAGATTCCGTGTCTTAATTAGTTATTGCGCAAACATTTTCGGGTTGCAGGGGTGGGATGTCAGGGACGTCATGACGTCAAAAAGTAGACTGCGTCGTATTATTTAAAAACTAGAGTTACAAACCCAGTCTAAGTCTGTTTCGAATAGAATATGCTTCAATCAATATATATTACAGATGTCTCACAGAGACGAAACTATATTTTTATGGGAAAGTGGGTGTAGAAGTCTTTTGGGTGTACATAGGGCTTACGACCTATCGTACGGCTGGCTTAACTGATCATTTATGACATCTATAATATACATTGATTGATTAATGATGTCCCTGTAAAAAAAATCCAGTACTGTTCAGAAAAATTTGGACATATTCAAAATATTATGAATAAAAATACTGTTAAAAATGAGTTTTATAAAAATTGAAATGATATTTCTGGCGTATCCTAGTGTAATGCTACTAATTCGGAAGAATTTCGTTACACAGATAAAGTATATTGCTAACAAAACTCCAAAATCAATATAGATGTCTCATTAGCGACATCTGTGGTCATTTAAGGGGAATGAAAAAGCTTTGGTGCCGGCGCGCTGAGGATTGTTACAACTCATATGTGAAACGTGGGGTATAATTTAAATATATACAACTTCCAAAAATTAGTAGACATGGTATTATTCTATCACAGGTGGAAATTGCAAACGTTACATTGTGTAAAGTGATCACTTAAGCCAGCCATAAGCTCTATGTACATTTTTATACCTTTTATACCTACTTTCTCATAAAAATACAGTTTCGTCTCTGTGCGGCATCTATATATTTTGATAAATGATGTCCCTGTGACAAAATCCAGTACTGTTCTGAAAAATTTGTACATAAGAAAAATATCCACAAGGCTAACGACCTATCGTTTGGCTGGCCTTAGTGATCACTTTACACAACATAACATTCACCAAATTCCATCTATTATATTTTAATTTCGATAGATGTAGTAATCTATCATGGGTAGAATTAGCAAACGTCACATCAAAAATCTATACACAAAATAGGCATACATGACGAAAAATTTATGTACAAGTCAGTTAACACCAAAAACATAAAAAATAAATAAATATTTAAGAGCTTGGCATTAAAAGACGGTATTAAAATAAAGACAGTTTTTTTTTTCTATTTAATGAAGAAACATAAATGACAATATAACATAAACATATAATATAACAAACGTAATACATTTTGATTAAATACGGCTAGTAAGGTTTCCTCGGTAGAGGTAGATAATATAGTAGTAGAGGTAGGTAAAACTGAAAACTAAAATTAATCAAGAAATAAACTATCAACTATCCTAATTTCGAATGTCTGTCGGTATTAGAGTGGGAGACATAGTCAGCGCATGGCCTGTACGCAAGGGCCGTTATTAATTATAGGTATTTTCATTTTAGATAGACAGTTGAATTAGTATATGTAAACCATGCGAACGACGCACATTATTTCATTGTGTTGGTGTTCATGGGCATAAACACCAACACAATGAAACAATAAGCCTCGTACGCACGGCTTTCACACACTAGTTCGATTATCTTCCTTAAAAGAATAGGACTCTCTATGTTCCTGTGATTTTTCACAGGTTTAAGGATAGGTATAAGCGTAAAAACTATAAGATAAATAATAAAAATAAAAAATTAGACCGTTCGATTGATAAACCATAAAACAATTACCTAATGTGCAATTTTCAAGTGAAATAAGTAAAGTAAATGAAGCTTAAAATTCGCAATATCAAAATTAACCATAAGTTGCAAAATTAATTAATAAACCGAGTAACTTTGTCCAATGGCAGGAGGAAATTTAGATTCCCATGGACAGAAATGCGCTTAAATTTTATCGCAAATAAAGATTCGTAATGGACTCTATACAATATGTTAGCAGAGAAGTTAGTAGTGGAAAAGTGAAAGGCCAGAGAGGATGACACCGATCTTCGACTTTATGTACTGATCAGATCAATGACACTATTGATAATTATTTGAAATATTAGCAGGCTTTAGTTTTAAGGCAGCCGATTGAAGTAAAATAAACGTAGAGTTCTTAATCTATAATGTAATTATAATATAATATAATAAATTTCGTTTTCCTTCAGAAGAACTTTTCAGAGAATGTCACGTCCTGGACATCAATCAGACATATTTACTCAATACTTTAAAATATTTTTTCCGACATAAACAAGATCACCAACAAATAACTCACTCACATTCAACAAGGGCACAGGTGAACTGCAACTATCTTGTACCAAAATTCAAAAAAACATTTTCACAAAGATTTCACCTCTTCCAAGCACCAAAAACATTCAATACTCTTAACACTAAACTTAAAACATGTAGCCATAGTCTCGCGTATTTTTCTTCTAAAGTGAAACTCTGGCTGCATGAAAAGGGAAGGAAGCATGCCCAAAACCTATTAAAAGCCATCATATAAACTAAATTTAAAATATACTATTCCTACAAGAACATTTACTGTCACTTACTGTCTTACTGTTACTGTCATCTTTTTAAATACTTTTAATTGTTTTATTTTATTTTATTAATATCCTATTCAGATCATTTTTTTTCCTTTGTCTATAATATAATTAATTAACACCATTATTAAATTGTAAACATTTAATTATTACAATTACTTAATTTTAATTGGCAATAAGATTTATTCACAAATGTTATATAAATAATAAATATTCTTGAACATTATACTACTGGAAGAGCACTGTCTGCTATAATACAGTAAATTACTAGTGTAGCAGGCAGGGCTTCAAATCAATTTAGTGTTTACTTGCTGCCAAGACACTCAACAACAATGAAAAAAGCTTCATTAAATTTTGTAAACACTGTAAACATTTGTAACATTGAACATTGAATAAACATTTGAATTTGAATTTGAATTTGAATAAAAAATATCTAAAAATTCATAAATAATACCAAAAATCGCCATCGTTGGCTTAGAAGCAAAATAATATAAAATATTCGTTACGGCCTTTAAAGCCTGCAGTGAAATGGCACCGATGTACCAAGATTTTGTAGATCTGTGCGGGAAAAACGCCGACAGACAGTCGCGCACTCAACAGTCTATAAATACGTCAGTTAATAAATTGCAAATGCCAGTTGAGTATTGCGACCGTGAATTCAGTATTGCTGGCCCATTGACAAGGAATAAGCTGCCATTTGAGATACAGGCAAAATTTAAAAGTCAGCAATATGAACATCACGTTCTCGAAGAAAATAAGAATAAATATTAGGCACAGAACATATTTTATTAAATATATTTTATAGTATGTAGGTATAGCAATATATAGTTTTCTCACGATGCTATATAAGGATTGCACTCAACAACTGATTTCCGAACGGATTGAATGATTTTAAAATATTTTAGAAAGATCTGTAAGTCTGTCGAATACGCGAACACACACCAGAAGCTTCGAGAAATCGAGTCCCTATAAATTAAACCGTAGCCGAGTTTTTAAGTCAGTCTTGTTTTGACAGTGCAGAAAACCATAGATTCGGACGAATATTGAGTGATTATTGTACTTTAATCTACGGCTTTATCTTCACCTCATTTTTTTACGACTCATATTCTTTGGTTTAACTTGTATTTCATCACATATATGTATATTATTGTTCATGTCTCATTCTATTTCTTATATTGTTTTCTATTGTTGACAGTGAAGCGGTTTTATGTGAACGCCTGTCCGCATCGCTTGCATTCATATGAGTTTAAGTGGCGTGGGGAGAATGACCACTTTAGCACAAAAAATGCCGATTTGGGTGGCGAAAGTGTATGGCCGATATGGGGAGATATTGCTCATAAAACGGACCTAAGTGAGTGGTGGGTCTCTCTTCATTGTATTCTTTGTTTTGCGACACTCTTAATTTACAAATTTTTGGTGCCTTATTTTATGTCACATTTCATGATTATGGAATATTATTTTTAATTGTACAACAAAATGTCTGCCAAGTACCAAAAAATATACCAGCTTAACTATCATGTCATTTGATAAATAAAATTATAAAAAATTTAAAGTCCCTTTTGTAACAATCGTACCTGGTTTATCCCACATCCAGGAACAAGCGAATTTGTTACGTTTATCCACAATACTAGTAGGTAAACAATACCTAGTTCAGTAACGCAGAATTTAATCAACAATAGTTATATTGATTGACCAACGTGAAATAACAATTGAAATTTTCGACGTTGATTTAGTTGCAATAAATAACATTGTTTAATAATGTGACGAAATCAGTTTCATGACAATGGTACGTTATCAACCATGTTTTAATACATTTCGGTTGGGTTTAAAATCATAAAACGAGTTTCTCTATCAGGTCGAGTAACTCTAGGCTAGGCTGAAAAATTTACGTATTTAAAAAAATGACGTACCTACTCTAAATCTATACTATTAATATATATATATATATATATATATATACGATATATATATATATACATAAATCTTGTATATGAATAGCATTTGTTGTTTGTCGGCCGTCAGGTAATAAAGGAAGAGTAGGCTTGAAATGTTCACGACTTAGAGTAGCTTAGCGTCTTAATACGTTAATGTTGGACATTATTAAATAGAGAATTATGCTTTTTTGCTTATTTTTTGCATTATAATCTGGTAGCGTTAGTGACAGAAATCGCTACATTTTTTGATTAATGATTAATACCAATGACACATGCATGGTAATGGATACACTCATGAATTTTAATTTTCATTGAACTAAGATATTTAAAAAAAATCTAATTCACAGTGGGTATTTTATTATGAAAGCGTAAAGTCTATGCTTTCATTTTATTTTACAACACTTTTGAATTCATGCTAATTTTGAAAATGGAATGAGTTAATCTATTGGATAAGTAGGTACGTGTGGACATACGAAACTTTTCTTATTGAGGATCTATACCTATAAAACTCAATGTCTGTCTGTCCGTTCTCTATACACATTTTGTCCGATTCGATTCAAATTTTGCATACTTATGCTTTAGGACCCAGCGGGTAATATACCCAACATTTCCCTCCTATTCTCATACCCCTTCCCCACCCCTGACATATTTTATATGCAAATCTGTATCGTTTGACCTACTCATACAAGTTAATATAATTTTTATTCGATAAGTTTACTCAATTTCATTGACAGTTTTAAATAACAACTATTGATAAAACAAGTTAAATCACAAAGCAACTAACTACCACGCTACTAAATATTCAAATATAAACTACATAAAATGAATGCCAGTTAGGCTTGTTGGGTGTTTGGTACACTTAATGTTCCTTTACGGTGTAGAATTGTAGACTATAAAAGGAAAAGAGAGACGACGGATGCCTCTGAGATGTGGTGTTGGACACGCATTTTGCATTTACCGTGAACAGTGAAACGTACAAATCTGTCCATATTACAAAAACTCAAAATCAAGGAGAGGCTCCCTACCACTTGTCTTTGATAATAATAAATGAGACTTTAATATTTTTTTCAGAGTTTGAAGCAATATTATTTTTTAATTATATATAATATGACACTCATTCGAATTATTAACATAAAATATACAAACATATGCACATAGGGCATGGTGAGACGAATCCTCTAATTTTTGTTCACCTTGCCAGAAGAGAAGAAAGCCTGGAAAAACTTGTGGGCCACGTCAAGACCCCCACTCAAGAGCCAAAGACTTTGGACCGACCAAGTGAAAAAAGCTGAAGGCACATCTTAAGGCTGCGGGGTAAGATAGAGGAGATTAATGTAGAGAACAAGAGGTCAAGAAGATCACGAACCGCGGTCCTGAGGGACCAACTTGAATGAAATTAATAAATATTTATGAATAAAACACTAAAAATGCTGTTTTTTTTTTCATTATTTTATATTGAGAATAATTGAGAATAACACAACGTGTTTCGGAAACCTCCGTTTCCTTCTTCAGGTGAGTTGATACTGAAGTGTGCGGGAGTGGATGTCTGATGTATGGGTTGTGGATTCAGTAGAAGTGGAAGGGTGTCAAGGTGGTGGAGAGTAGGAACATTGTGAGAAGGGGTGATGTGAAGTTGTATTTGATTATTTGTTGATGATGTTATTTGGTGTGTTTAGAGTTTTATGAATTTCAAGTAGGTATATCTAAATTATTTTATTAACAAAATTAATAAAATAAAATATTTTTTTTAAATAATACTAAATGAAGCTAGGTAAAAAAATGTACAGAGTATGGTATTATTTTCATAATATTTAAATAATTGCACGACCTTCTTTTTTGTATCAAACAAAATAGGCACCGGGGAATATTTCATCTCAGTCCCGGCGGAGGAGCTTCTCGGATTTAGTCATGATGCGGGCAGTTTTATTTTATTTCTAAATTTTTCCGATAAAATGATCCTTTAATATATATCTTTTTTAATATGTGATAATAAAAAAATAAAATAATTAATCATAATATCCTTGTAAAAATCACCCAATTTCTACCAAATTTTAGGCTCCCGGGGCGGTGTAACCCTTTAATGCATTTATTTATTTCTATATTAAAATTATACAAATTTTGGTTGGATAATGCCTGTCTCACTAGAGTAATCTGTATTGAGACGGACAATTATTTATTTATTTTTATCATTATTATTTCTTAAGAAATGAATATAATTACTGTTTTTTAAATAAAAAATGTATTAATTGAGAAAAATTTTAGATGTTTCATAGACACTAAGATGTGGGAGAGTATATATGGACTGAGGTTAGTGTTACTGGGCTCATGAACTATCTTTGAGGCTGCTTTATGTCATCATTTTACACAAAGTAACGTTCACCGATTCCACTCGCCCACACATATATCAAATTTTGGAAGTCGTACATATATATGGTTTTTATCAACCTTCATTTGAATTTTGTAACAACTACGCCATCTATGATTTAAAATATTATCATTCACATGAAACAGTATATGGACGTTGCCACTAGTAAATGAGACTTTAATATTTTTTATCAGAGTTTGAAGCGATAATTTTTTTAATTATATATAATATGACACTCATCCGAATTATTAACATATAATATACAAACAAATGCACATAGGGCATAGTGATTCTTCTGGGAGCATGTACAGTAATCGTGTTCCTGAAAATTTAACATAATTAAAAAATATTGTGAAAAAAATATTTTTCAATGTTTTACAAAACCGTTTTCCATTTATTTATTTCAAAGTACTTTTTTTATTTATTTCAAAGTACACCCATGCTATTAACTCTTAAATATTAAGCTTAGTAGTATAAACCAATGATGTGCGAGTATACAGACGAAGGTCTCCATTATTTATTTTCTTGTGTACTTATTGCTTATTGCATTTAAATTGTGAATATTTTTTTATTTTTTGTAATTTTCTTTTTGCGTACTTAGATAGCTAGGCTATATGACTACTTTGTATTTCGTATTATGCAAAGCCCTAGGCTAGGCTATATGACTACTTTGTATTTCGTATTATGCAAAGCCCAGTTAAGAGTATTAGTAATACAAAAAAAATATGTTAAAATATATAAAACGGGCCATGAGTCTAGTAAATTGCCTATCGTTAAAAAAAAACATAAATTCTTCGTACAGATACAAAAATAAACAATTTATTAAAACAGAATTTTAAATATATATTCGAAATTGTTTGATTGAAAAGAAACTAAATACTTTCATGCGAGAGTGCTTCATCAAATATTTTTACAAAATACGCAAAATTTTCATTTATTTTGTGAAATAAATTTGATATTATACTTTGATTTGTACAATAAGTCGGATACTTTCCAGGTATTTTTTGAATAACTTTTTTTTGGCATACATAATATTCCAATCGAAATATGAAAAACATACTTCACAAGCGGCGAATTTCTGAGAAAGTTTTAATCGCGGTATTTGCGAACGAAATGGTGGCTTTTACCGAAATCTGCTTTCAGACTCTGATGGAAATTCCTGATTTGAAAACTCCTCCAAGAGGATATATTATATAATAATATTGAAAATATTCCATCAAGTTATTAGGTTTAGGGAGTGCTCGATAAGTTAATTCCAGGAATGGGCGTTATAGTCAGTTTTAGGAGTCTAAAGATGAAAAGAAACATTTTTCCCACTTTTGCCGATTGGTGTCTATTATTCATGTAATTATTTTATATTTTGAATATTAATATTCAATGATGATAATTTTCATTTGTTTAAAATCTTTTTTTTCTTACGAAGTATTCAAATTGAAACGACGTATCATTATAAATTCCGGTAGACGTTCAACTATGAATTTTTTTGGTGACGACTCTATCCCTATATTTCCCGCGTGAGAGTTTCGTAAGCGGCACTAAGTGGCGCGCTCAGTCAGCTTCTGGAGTCCTTAGCTCGTGAACCTTTTATCCGATTCAATCGAAACAAGTATAAAACGATAGTTTTATTATATTTGACAGCTATTACAATTTTAGTGTGATCTTATTGGAAAACTCTGAATAAATCTTAAATATTAGGTCCTTACATATGAAATTGACGTTTAGTATGGGAGGAACATAAAGCCGATTTTTTTTTATTATAATATATTTATTTAATCAAAGTATGTACCATTGCTATCTATGCACTTTTGCCATCTCATAGGTAGTTCATCGATCCCTTTACTAAAAAAACCATTCGGACGGGAATCAATAAAATCTTTGAAGGCGGTTTGGCCTGCCCCATCGGAGTTGAATTTTTTCCTTTGCAAGAAGTTATCCAAATTTCGAAAAAAATGGTAATCTGTTGGGGCAAGGTCCGGAGAGTACGGTGGATGTCTTAGACATTCCAATTGAAGCTCCTCTAATTTGGTAGCCGTCTGTTGTGCAGTGTGTGGTCTAGCGTTATCATGAAGCAGCAGTGGCCTAGAGCGATTAACCAGCCTCGGTTTTTTAGCAGCTAGCTTTTCCATCATGGTTTGCAGTTGCTGACAATAGACATCTGCCGTAATCGTCTGGCCAGATTTAAGAAAGCTGTAGTGAACGACACCAGCACTAGTCCACCAAACGCTCACAATTAACTTTTTTGGAGTCAATTTTCGCTTGGGGCATGGTTTGGCTGGTTCGGCAGGGTTCAGCCATTGCGATGAGCGCTTCCGATTATCGTACAGGATCCACTTTTCATCACAGGTAATGATTCGATTAAAATCCCTTCATTATTGTGCCGGTTGAGTAATGCAACGCAGCAGTCAACGCGCGTTTGTTGATTTGCTTCACTCAATTCGTGAGGTACCCACCTTTCAAGCTTTTTCACCTTACCAATTTGCTCCAAGTGGATTAAAACAGTTTTATCACTAACACCGCAGCCTGCAGCTAACTCGGATGTGGTTTTCGATGGATCCGCTTCCACAATAGCCTTAAATTCTTCATTATCAACTTTGGTCTCCGGCCGTCCACGGGGCTTGTTCTGCAGGTCGTAATTTCCAGAACGAAAACGTTGGAACCAAAAACGCACTGTGTTTTCTTTTGCGGCACCGTCGCCATACACATCATTAATTCTTCGAGCCGTTTCTGCAGCACTGGTACCACGGTGGAACTCGTACTCGTAAATAACGCGATATTTCAAGTTTTTCATTTTGTAAACTGAGTGACGCAAAGAAAAAAACAATTGAGGAAAAAACAAATGAATTATAATTTTCAAAACACAAATACATGAGTAAATAGCTGTATAAATTTGGATTTAGAATTCCTAACCAAAGAGAAGATATTTGAGATCAAATTTGCCAGTACGGCAAAACGTGAATTTCATATGTAAGGACCTAATATACGGATAATCGATTTTGATGTTCCCAAGTATTTTACGCATTTATTTCAGTTTGTGTTGACTGATTTTAATAATTTAAATTTAATAATTTTAAAGAAATTTTAAATATTTTCTATTTTTAAAATCCTAGTAAGGAATGATACCAATGAATACGCAAATAACGATAATTATCCTGGAACAGGGTAATAGCATTACGGTACACAGCAAGGCTCTCCGGCGAAAACAAGAGAACCGCCACCCCCTGTTGACGGCGTTCATAAATAACGCAGCCTCAAATATTGCTGATCATGCCCGGCGTGGACAAGTCATGGCGTCAATATTTAGAATCAAGAACTCCATAATTACATTCTTCCAGTGTGTTTTTTACCCTTATTTCAGTGCATTTGTGGTAAACCTCCTATTTTTTGCCCAATTTTTGACTAAAATTATTCGGTCAGTCTTATAGTTTCGAGACAGTTCCTATTTAAATTTTCACTCGCTTTTCCGGATGGCGGACAAGTGCCCGACAGCGGATTGCCCGATAGCCAATTTCCCAACAACCCAACTTCCAGAGCAAAAAAATATATAAAACCACCCGGCGTTGCTCGGGTTAAAAATTTAGTTAAAAATAAGTTTGTGGGGGGACACAAAGGTTCCATTGTTTTACAAAGTCTCCGATAAAAACAATAATTGCATTTAATCTAGGCTGAGATGAGTGGGATGTCCGGGATGGGATAGGGAAATGTCGTTTATTTTAGTTGCCAAGTTCTAAAGAATAATTATGAAAAATTTGGGTCAGATTGGTCAAACGAAACAGATTTGCATGTAAAATAATATATCGGGCGTAGGAGTGGGAGAGAAAGGGCGGGAGAAATGTTGCCTATGTTACCCGCCGGGTCCTAAAGAATAAGTGATGAAAATATAGGTCAGATCGGTCAAACAGTACAGATTTGCATGTAAAATATATAAGGGAGAGGGAGAGTGGTAAAGAGATAGGGAAAAATGTCACTTATGTTATGTGCCGGGTCCAAAAGAATGAGAATGCAAAATTTGAATCGGATCAATCTAACGGTATAGATTTGCGCTGAAAATATAGCAGGGGAGAGGGAGAGGGAAGGGTTAAAGGAGGAGGGGGAAAATGTCATCTATGTTACCCGCCGGGTCCTAAAGAAGAAGTATTCAAAATTTGGGTCAGATCGGTGTAGATTTGTATAGAAAACAGACAGACCGACAATCGTTGCGTTTTATAGGTATAGATAGGCATTTAAGTACCGTTTAACCATCGAACATAAATTTTATTTTAAAATAAAAATTGTAGAGGATTTTTTCCTTGTTTTTTTTTTCATTGTTTAGTTTCTTAAGAGCTGAAACTTATTTCATTTTATACCATATCTAGAAATCATTTTGAAAGTAGGTAGTTCAAAATCTAAATTATTGTACTTTAAAATAAAACTTAGAAGTATACACTTAGTGGTCTATACTGTCGGCCCGGCGTAGCGCAAAAAGTCATTAAATGACATTTTCGGTAAAACCGAGTATAAGTCATTATGGGCTATTTTTTTGTAAATTATGAGACAAAAAATCGTCAATACGTCTTTTGCCATAGAACGGCTGTTTTGTAAAAGAAAAATGTCATTAATTTTAAAATATTTTATTTTTTTTAAATGGATACCATCAGGTTACCTAATGATATTTTAATATCTTTTCGGTACCTATAGTAGCGAACTTATTCCACACTTTCTCACCAAAATTCATTAAGTGGTTTTTGTGATTTCTGGCACAAATTCTATATGACAAGCGCTTTTACATAATTATTGCAGATTTAAGGCATTTAAGGCATAGAAACTTTGGAAGCGATATGCTGAAAAACATGGTCTTGCACCAAGAAAATACATTTTTTTCAGAGATGGTCAAACAAGCTTTTTTCCTGAACCACTTAGAAGGGATGAACCAGCCAATATAGTGCGAAGACTGCTTTTACGTAAACTCACGGGAGTGTTTTCGTAAAAGGTCATCATATTCAATTCGCGCGTGTTATAAATTAATTTGACAATAATTTTTAATATTCTTACAACCATATCTGCTAATAATCTATATTGTGGAACCAAAATACAAGAATAACGGTCAGGTACCGGCCCTTCCTTCACCACTGCTCTCCGTGTATGACAGCCATCCGCAACATATGAAGTTGAACAATTTGCTTAATTTTACAGGAAATAAAGGTTAATCAACGTCTATCTTCCGCAATACAAGTGTGCACATTGAAATACTGCGGGCACGTCACAAGACATACGGATGGAATTGAGAGAGAGAGCTGGATAGATGGCAGCTCTGGTGAAGTCGCAACCAATGGCCCACTTCCGTCATAGATGCTGCAGATCGAAGCAATTTTGGATATGGTGTCTTCATAATCAATACATAGAAATAACAACAGAGAAGCAGAATAATAATTACTAAACACCCAGTTTCTGATAAATAACTATAATGTAGACAATGTTTTGGAATGTAATTTATCTTTCGTCCAATTTTAAAATAATAATAATAATTAACATGTCATTTAGGTTATCGCAGAATATTAATATTTAAAAATCTCAAGGGAGTTTTGATTTAGAATGTCATCCATTATACCTGTTATACCGTTCTCTGACTGTGCCAAACACTTCGCACTCCCCTAATAATAATTAGCCCGAATGACGCAGCAGGGTTGAATCTTGGCTAAACCGGGGGCGTCGAGCTAAAAATATTGATCACAGCTTTAAACATGGTAAACAGGGTAAATCGTTGTTTTGAAAAGCTATTAAATTCTTTACTATACTTTTTACGCGTAAAACCTATTGCACATAAAACTATTTTTTTAGAAACTTAGCAAAATTCTTTACGTGTACAAGAATCGCAATCAAGCACTTAATATAATTTATAACTATGATATATAATTTACAATATTGCATTTATTTCAGTGAATTATTGTAAATGACGTCTTACTGATGTGTCTGGATTATCACCAATACTTTCTCACGGAGCATCAATGTTTAGTGGCATACTCGTGTGCAAACTTGCAGTGTAAGGAATCTAGTTTTCTACCAGTTTCATAATTTTTTGATTACTTGCTGAATCGATCTTTATGTTTACTAGTTCAAATCGTGTGACTCTCAAGTGTGCTAGTGGTTGAAGTTATTTATATTTGTGACTTCGTATCGTGATCTTTTATTCTCCTTGTATAGTAGCAACTGCTTTCCTCAACATTTCGTGATCCTGGACCATTTGTACAGTTACGAATACCGAAGCTACCATCGCATCGTATCTCGAACTTGGTTTCTCCATCTTATTGGACACCGATTTCTTTTCTTTTATTCTTGCATATTCTTAGAGATCACAAATTTTTCTAATTTGTTTTTTTCTGTATTTACTTAATAATACAGTTTTATCATTATTAACTAATAGTAATAATGAACATATACACTTTTACTTAATATAAATAATTTATTGTATGATGTGACGCCAGTTTTGTGTATTTTTTTATTTATTTATAATTGTCATTTTGTTTCAATTTCATGTATTTAGTCTATGAATATCTTTTATTTTATATGTGTTTTTTTAGTATTTTTTTATTATTTTTTTAATATTTAGATATTTTGTATTTGAAAATCATTTTGTTAAGCTTTATAGCTCATTTTACCGTGAGCCAAATTAAATTTTTTAAACAAATTTTATTTTTCGAATATCTATTTATCCTTAAAATGATTCTCAGAGCTTTATTTTGTTGAATTTCCAATCGTGTATGCGTCTTTCATTACTCAAGTTTAAAATTGAAGAGCAATATTGAATTATTGATTAATGTGGTTGTTCTTGAGTAAATTTTTGTTTTATTCTTCCGAAGAGCTTTTAAAAAATTTTTTTTAGTTATGTATTTAAAGTGTTTTTTTCATGAAAAAGTTCACCCTCTATTTTATCAATATACCTAAGCGTTATGGTTTTTTTCTTTAATATATTTGTTTTTCGCGTGTTTTGCGCATTTTATTCCAAGTTTAATTATTATCTTTTTTTGATTTTCTGTCATTCAAGTCGAGCTTATTTTAAAAGTGTTTGCGTAGCGTTTGAAACGTTTTTGTAGCTTATTGTTATAAACTTCTTCAAGTACGATCCATTAAAAGTCTAATTGAGATCAGCTTTCGTAAAAGTTCATGACTACGTAAAAGCCCTACCCCTGTTTGCGCTTAGCAATTGTAACGCTTTTGACGGTCTAATTGAATTAATTATAGTATTTATTAATAGATTTTTTTTTTTAATAAGAACTTTTGACTTTTAATTATCATTCGATCACATTAATCGATCACTATCAATCAAAGTGATCGAACGGGGCGTTATCAAAGGTATAGATAGATGAAGTTTAGTTGGAGGACATGAAATTGATATTGTTTACTATATAACTATTTATGGATTCGAATGGACCGAACGGGGTCGCTATCAAAAAAATAGATATAAGAAGTTTAATTGGGAGACATGAAGTTTATATTGCTTACTACATAACAATATACGGATTCAAGTGGACCGAACGATATCGGGATATCGATCGAACGGATATCGGGATATCGATCGGGATCGAACGGGATCGTTATCAAAATAAGCTGATAATAAAGCCTGCCTATTAACTATTCAATCAGGAGTCCTTCGATCTATACATTGTGCAATACTAAAAACGTGCAAGTACCAAATATGCTGATAATAATTCCTAAAAGGTTTCTGGTTGGCACAATGATACTTACTATTAGACAAATATGAAAAAAGGCCTGCCCATTATGATAATTTTAAACGACGCCCAAAATGCACACTACTGTAATAAAAAGCGAATATAAACGAAGAGATATTGTAAAATCTGATTGATGGTAATTAATAAACCGCGACCCCATGGTGGTTGTTGAATATCATAATGATATGTAATTTTACTAATTTTAATAAAAATATAAAATCACTTCCGGAAGGATCGTAATACCGCACTGCTATTTCGGATGCTCACACTACGATACATCGTACATTAACCAAATCAATTACAAAAGATATACGTTTCGATTAGACGAGATGTAATAATAAAGATAATGAAATCTATCTTCCTGCTTAAACACACATCGTGGACAGATCGCTCTAACTCCCGTCAATATATAATTTTAATTTTAATAAATGTTTAGTAATAGGTACATACGAGAAGCAAATGAATAATAATAATATTATAAATATACTGTCCTGGTGTTTGACGATCCTTAATTCCTCGATATATGGAATCCCTGCAGTCAATCAATGTCTCTATGTTCCGAGTCCTTTGGTAATTCCTTCCATTATCCTTCAGGTGCACTTCTCTTGAAGTATCGGTGGCTAGAATATCGGACAGCGTTTTCGCCGGCAAATCTGAACTCGAACTGAAGGGCTGAGTATAGAGCATCCGCTCCTCTTATAGTCGCGATTGCAACATAACTCTGTAATCCACGTAGTGAAATGACCTCGTCGCCGGCGTCTGCCATTGGTCCGATCCAGTCACCAAGAAGGTCGCGTCGCACCGACAATGTCTGTGATTCGTCCATTCCGTTTAAAGAGAAGTCAAGCACCCGTTGCGCGTGAGACTTACTGTCACAATGTAAAGATAATAAAGGCTCGTTCGCACCAGGAAAATATGCGAGCACAAAGTATCTAACGAGTTGTGAAGCTCCTCCTTTTAATAAACTTTTAGCAGATAAATATTTCCATATAGCTTTTTAATAATGTCGATTTGAATAAGCCAATATCATCACACGTTATTTGTTTCTTTCAAACGCTTTTTCCGGTAAGTCACCTAACAATGTTGTATCGCCATTCTGTTGCAGCCTTTCTTATTAATGGTAAAGTTGATGATAAATTTTGATTTTGAGCATTCCTCATATTCTGGCATGAAAGATGGGGAGGATGACGTAGGCAGACTCGGGGGTGGCAGGAGCATTTTGTATTCGAGCAGCGCAGTAATTGATTTCATAATGTAACGCCGGGAGAGATTTATAAGCGGAGTGCAGCTAGAAGAACAATGGGTGAATTCGTGCGAGGGGGACGCTGAATCAAGAAAGAGGGTGAGTAAGCATTTTTGTTTTTTGAAAATTCGCCCTCCTGAGTAATTATCGTTAGCAGCTTACTGCCACATTTTTTTATGTTGAAAACTGAAAATAATTTTTTATATTTATTTTTTAAAATACGCGTAAATATCAACACATATACTATCATCATCTTCATTGATGTAGATCTCAGTCCCCTCAGGAATTTTTGTACATTGATTTGTAACACCTTGTTTCAAAACACCCTAGAACGAGTGTGTTTTTGAATTACGGATGAAAAACGTTTATTAAAAAGCTTTTTTGGCTATTGCGGAAAAAAAAATTTATACACGTAACATCAATGCATTTCAGTAGCTTTTGAGAGACGTAATATTTCTGAGTGTAGCTAATAATTTATAAAAAAATTGCAAATTCAACCCAAATTATCCTAAATTCATTTTAGGCGATACGTTTTTTAAAAACATATTATTGTACCTTATTAACAATCTTAACGGATGCAGAATCTCAGTTTAACTAATACCTACAGTGATTGATACCAAAAAATAATTTCGAATATCCATTTGAAACCATCCAGAATCCTGATAGAATCCAATAGCTGATTTTATTTTGTTTTCAAAATTAACATAATATCTGATCTCATTATCAAATATAATGAAAACTGACTTTTTTAATAAAATACTCTGAATCAGTTTTTTATTGTAAAGGTACATTTTATTTTTTCATATTTCAGTTTAATGAAAATAGAAACTAACAAGTGCATCCATCCATTACTTTATCGCATACCTATGTCATTGGTATTAATCATTAAACAAAATATATATCTATTTATCTACTCACAATATCTAGCACTAACTCTACCAGATGGTACCTACAAATACTGATGAGATATTTTAAATAAGGTAAAAAAAGTATAATTCTCAACGTAATAATGACCATCACTAACGCTACCAGATGCCTCAAATAATGAGAGATAAAAATTTAAAAAGCATAATTCTCTATTTATATCGCTAACGTTATTAAGTCGCTACGCTACTCTAGATTGGCCCAAATATATAGCAAAAGTACGTCATTTTTATGGGTTATATGTAGTTAGTCATGATATAATCTCGTATTAGAGTAAGTGGTATGTTACCGTGTGAGATGGGTGTTCTTGGGAGGTATGTAGCTAACAATATTATAATGTATGTAAACAGTGAGAAACGTTTTCAAGTACCTACATGTAGCTACCTATTATTATTGGTTGTGTACTACTTGTAATATCAAATGTATTGTTTTCCATGTGTTCGTGAATGTAGAGTGGCTCGAGTAATCTTGAGTGAAGTATATGTCGATGTAGACATCTAGAGTGTATTTAGAGGGGCAAGAAGTGGATCGAGATTGTCGTAGAAAAGGTGTAGTTAGGAGAAGAAATAAAAATTATAATCGGTTCATTCCATTATCATTTTATTTATAATTCTCTTAGTTCTGCAAGGGTGAAGGGAAAGATAATGATTTTCATCCTCAAAACTGGTCTTATTTGATCAGTTTTTAACAAATTCTAGTGATGCGCATAAACATCAACGGTTACTAATCAACGATTTTTACAATTCGATGGCCAACCTACCGCACAAGACAATTAAATATCAGTTAGCAATCATTAATACATTCAGATATAAATAACAGTTACAAGTGGATTAACCGTTAAAATAACGATTTGAACGCAACTAGTTACATAACAATCGCTTAGCGTGTATTTGATATAACTCCAAAAATATTAAAATAATATAAATGAACAAATGAAAAGTACACAATCATGATTTTTTTTTTCAAATTAAATACCAATAAACACATAATTTTATATACCTTGCAGTAATAGCACAAAAATCATATTTAAAGTTATTTTTTCAAAACCTAGAACCCACCCTACAAATCAATTATTATCCAAGAATGTTGTGTGGAAGATGTTATGGAAATTTAAATAAAATATATGAAATACAAATCCTTAAAGAAAAATATATAATGGATTCTGTAACTTCCAGATCTACAAGATCATTTCTAAATTTAAAAACTCCCAAATATAAAACGAGCGCAGCCCAGAACCATTCAATTCATTACCCGAATAAAAATGAACTAAAAAAATTCATAAAAAAACACTTGAAATTACCATGGGCTTCACTGTATATTTATTAATTTTGTTTCTCAATATTGTTAACACTTAATTATTACAATTTGAATAGCCAATGAAATGAACTGATGAGATTACACCTCCCATAAGCACGACCGTCAGCTCTTTCGCTTGTGACTTTGACTAAATTTAATTAATTTTCGATGAAGAAATAAAAAACCTACTACATTAATATGTATTTGATAATTGAAAAATTACCTGTTTGCGCAACGCGCGAGCGTTTTCTGAGACCGCGTTTTCTAATTTTTTGGTTTTCCACAATATTTGTGGAATGTTTAATATCTAAAATACGCAAAAAAGTAAATATTCAATAGGTATGTGTATCAAATTAATTTTATTATTTTTTTCTTCGCACAAATTTTATAAGAAATTTGATCCACATATTTGTATTACACTTTAAACTGAATTTAGAAATCGAACCATCGATTTGCACGAAAAATGTTTATTAATTTGTTATTCGCATATTATATTGCATACAACGTTGCGATTTGTATTTACATATTCATGCGCATGCGCGGGCACAACCCGCAACGTTGTCAAACGTCAGATACGTGACAGATACTTGAAATGAACGTACTTACGATATTGAATATTTCGATAATATCGATACATCCGTATATATTTAGCCAAAAACCTTGTTGTAGCAATGAAACTCAACTGCTTTTGATATTATAATACGCTATAAATGAAAAATAAAACAGACAAAATAAAACATCGACAGAAACACGTCCATTTCGATCTGTATTAAGGAGCATAATCATAGTTTTATTTTTTAAAAGTAATTAACTTATTTCTAATAAAAAAAAACTAACTTTTAAATAATGGTTGATGATTCAAAGTGCGGGATTAAGTAGAATATATCGGTTAAAATTATCTAAAAACGTAAAAAATTCTGGCAAATTTAAAATTCTATAACTTTATAAATATTAAACATTTCTTATTTACCTTAGTAGAGATTCAAGATAATAAAGTAAACTTTATACGTTGTGACAATTCGTCTTCCGCCCCTGGTTATACGCGACAGATTCAACCGAAAACCAACATTTGTTTCTTAATTTCTTTTCATCTATTGACGGAACGCAGCTGTAGATAACTAATTAAATTCAATATTTTAAATATAAAAATGTCGCGAGGTCCTACGCTTCGATCAAATGCAAGCCCTTTTTGTGCACTGGCCACAGAATAAAAGCCGAGTGTAGCCGCGCGTCTATCTCTGGCGGAATCAGTGCGCTCGCCGCTCGCTTATCAGCTGTCGCGAAATGAAAGATGAAAGTACAGATTGCTATTTATACTGTTATGAATGTGTCCTAATATGTTTTCCTCTTCTGTATGTTATCCTCAGCGGGCGTCCTGGACATCCATTCTGGGCCGCGTCTGCCTAGACTCATGGGGATCTGACAATGGGGGAGTATCCAAAGAGAAGCCCAGACAAAACGGCGACGCCGGAGCGTTGCCTCGTCGCAGGAGGGAGAAACGCTAATTTAAGAGTATAGAAGATCAAGCAGAACACCACATCTCACTCAAGTAAAAGCGATCCTTTTCTTCCATATTCTGGACCCTGAGTCATGGTGACATGAAACTAAAAGCTGCGATCCCGTCTAAGAAATTGCGCAAAGCGTAAATTTTAAAATACGGGGCAAATCTTACATCTAAGCCTCGTACAAATCTTGCTTTTACTAAACATTCTGCAACCTCATTTATCTACCTACGTCTTCTTATGCAAAAGGCTACGCGCGGCTCAGGCCGGAAGAAGATTGGATGGGAAACCTTTCGTCAAAATTTAACACCACAGGATATTTTGGAGCAGATGCAATACTATTAATAACCTTTGTTATAATAACAAATAATATATAATATAATAATAACAAAATAAATTTTGCTTTCCTGAGGACCATAGTACTGTGGACCAAGGCTTTCTTCATCGTATTATCTCTGAAAATATTGAGTTACCTACTTTTTTAAAATGTCGAGTTTTATAATGGCACATTTCATCTTATCCTCCGAAAATGTTCCTTTTACTTGCTTGAAGAAGACTAAAAGTAAATTCACTAATCTCACTCTAATTCGACAACTTAACTAGAAGCATTTTGGGTCTTCTGCCATCAATTTTACCGGTCTCTCTTACATTACTTCTCTGGAAATAAAATATGAGCACTACAAATTGTGCTCATAACCTCATTATCTGCAACTTGGAAAATCTGTGAACCCACCATGTGCTTATCTTATACTAATTGTCTGCTGCAAACTGGCAATCATTGAGATGTAACCACTCACCTTATTTCCTTTCTTACTTAGATAAAATTTGATTAGCGTGGAACTAAATATCACAACTTAGAAATATTAATCTCTTCATTCTAGAATCTATCGTTGCAACATTACCAATTAAGAAATTGAATTTTATAACTAAGAAACATGTAATTCCTTCATTTTAAAATCTTCCCTCACGGAACAAAATTTTTCAATTGCACTGGAAAGTCCATGAAATTGTAATTATTTTTATTTTTTCAAGATTTCACAATAAGTTAAATTTTATTGTACTGGAAAGTCCATGGAATTTTATTTATAATTATTTTCTTTGTGTTTATTTCTCTCGATGTTTTACAAAACAAGTTAATTGTACTTGGAGTCCATGGAATTTTATTTGTTTTATTTTATTTATTTAAGGTTACACAACAAATTAAATTTTATTTTTATTTTATGGACCATAAAACCCGTTTAATTTTATTTAGAGTCCAAGGAACATTGCTTTATATTTTCTCTCTCGGTATTTTGCAAAACAAAATTTATTGTACTTGAAAGTCCATGATATTTTATTTTTCAATTCAATTAATGGCTCACAAGCAGGTTATTTTATCTTTACTTGATGGACCTATTGGTCATTTTGTTCCTATTTAATATCCTAGGAAAATTTCTTATTCTTTGCGTAATGTTCCAAAACAAAATTTATCGTTAGGTTGGGAGTTGCATAGAACAATTCATCTATTGTTGACCACTTACTTTCATAATAAATGTAAATTTAACTATCCATTTGTATATTTGGTTTTTACTGTGATCCCTTGAACCTCTCACACGGAAGCAGATTCCTCAGGAAAACGAGTCGCGATTCACGACTGAGCAATCTGAGCATAGCTGGTGAACCTGCGTCAGGAGCGTTCCTTCAGACATAAGGGATGAAGGAACACCCCCGATTAAATCCCTGGCAACGTATTAAAAAACATATTATGCATAATTATAAATATTAATTAAAAGTTTTATTGTCTAAGACACTAAAAACGATTATTTTGGCCGTGGCCTGTCTATTAATGCTTGTATTTATTTACCTTTATATAAGAAAAAAACATTTTATCTAAGTTACCGCATTAAAAATTTGTAGTTTACCATATAAATTCTGATATAAATCAATAATAAAAGCCCACATTTTCGTAAAAAAACGCCGAAATATGCACTTGCAGTAAATGTGCCGCCTTAACTCAGTTCAACAAATTAGTGGTAACACAAAGTGCATTCTTGTTATTTATATTATAAATTTGTATTATTCAAATCAATAATTAATTATATTTCAACTTTTATAATATAAAAATTCTAATTCTTATACACGAAATCTTGTCATTATGTAAATCATTATTGTAAATATAGGGGAAAATTATTATTTAAAATGTATAATACAGTATTGATTAAGCAAATATGCAAATTGTGTTCTTTATATGTTTGTTTGCAAGCGATGCTTTCATTAATAAATTATATGAAACTGCTGCCTGTTACAATAAATAAGTAATATGAAACTATTGCGAATAAAACGTCGAAATATTAGCTAATATAGATTTTGGATGTTTGAAATGTAATTAAATGGCAGTCTGAAGAGTTCTCGGGTTGACAATGAAAGCGATGTTTTGTCCAGGAATGTTTTATTTTTCAAAAACGTCTCCTAAAATTTCAATACACTTTGCCCAAGACTTCTCTAATAATAATATTCCATCATTGTATTAAGATTTCTATGGATTTGATATTCAATAAAAGTTGCTCACAGAAAGGAATATTTTCACTTTTGGAAAAATATAGTAGTCTTAGAAGGAGACAAATTTGGTGAGTACGGTAAATTTTCAAGCAATTCGTGCTTTAATTCGTTGAATTTTACTATTGCCAAAACTCTTCTGCGAACACTGGCATGCATTGCAATAACTTTTTTGATGAAAAGCGATTTTTATGCTTTAAACCAAAATTGTCTTTTTTCACTAATTTTTTTATCTAAGTGGTCCAAAAGTTGAAAATATTTTGAATGAAAATGCTGATTTAAAAAGGAGTTTAAAAAATTTGAAATGATATTTCAGGTGTATTGTAGTGTAATGATAATAATTCGGAAGAATCCTATTAAACATATTATGAAGGATATTGTTAAAAAATTATATTAATTAAAATATATATCTCATCAGTGACATCTGTGGTTAATTAAGGGGAATAAAAAAGCTTTGGATGCCGGTCGCGCTAATGATTATTACATATATGAAACAGGTTGTAAAATTAAAAATATAAACAACTTCCAAAAAAATTGATGGCCGTGGTATTCTATCATGGGGTTAAATGGTGAACGTTACATTGTGTAAAGTAATCACTTATTCCAGCCGTATCTATGCCAGCCAGCTCTATGAACACCCAAAGACCTCTATACCTTCTTTCCTATAAAAAAAATGTGGGACATCTATCATATATTTTGGTCCAGAAGTTTATTTACACACTTAACATGTTATTTTTTCTTCTTCTTCTTCTAGTGCTTGCCCGAATATCAAATCGGATGTTATGGCTAACCCGGGCTAACCCGAGCGCGCTTGACATAAAACGTTTATTATTTCATTTTATTCATTTCATTCGTGGCCTCAGCGTAGGAGCATGATATTAGTATTATATCACCTTTTTAATACAAACACAAATTACCCAGGAACTATTTCTGAAACAATCAAATGCTTTTGATACAGCGATATAAGCAGACTGTGTTATTATTTTATGAACCTATAAAAATTATTACGGCTAAAGTAGTACGTAGTTAGTAAAAATGTCAAAGCAATAACACTAATGCATTTGTGGTAGTAGAATAGTACTCAGAATTCCGTAAACTACAAGGATATGAAAAAAAGGATGCTTTGATACAAAAAGTCCGTTTCTACAACAATTTAAGAACAATCCCTGGCGTTCCAACGTCACGATGTCATAATATTGTGCTCTTCTTGTATATAGTTGGGTATTGATTATTTAACAATAAAATATAATGTAAAATATTAAGTATCATACGAGATGTTTAACAATAACGCTTTTTGCCAATTAACGAATTTTCCAATTACATTACTGAAAATAATCAAAGTTTTATTGAAAATATAAGTGTTTAACCCCCATCATATTGATAATTAAAGAAAACTATTAGCTAACTTGGAGGATTTAAAAATTAAGAAGTCAATGAATAAAAATGAATTTATAATTAATAATCTGAAAAATTTCACCTTAACTCCTATCTTAAATATGTTCCCATTCATCGCATCATCTATATCTTTCTCCTTCCATTTATTATCCCACTACCCAGTTACCCACCCACTTTAACACCTGACACTAAATTTATTTTAATTAAAGAAACGTACCTATAAGATGTTGATAATGCATACTTTTCATACAAGCAATGGTTATGTCAAGTCCCCGGTTAAGAGTATACAGAATTTGTTTATGTTAAAAAGATATTCATATTAAAATTGAAATAATTAAAAAAAAGTAACCCATAAAAAACAAGTTTTTACTATACTCACTTTCTTTGTAAAATATAACAATAATTAAAGACGAATTAAAACATATAACATAACACTAAACTTACAGAAATTTAATATATTTCTAAAATGTCAGATGTTTTGAGATATCAAGATTTTGATAGATTCAATTATCATCAATATCGTACCTTATGAATTTCCAGCGTCAAATGATTTAGTCAGAATCAGATTTGAGTAATATAGAATTCTTCAAAACTAAGCAGAAATCTAAAAGAAATAAATTATTATTTGATTTTTTCCCAAAAAAACCCAATTTTGCTGTCATCTGTGAACCAATTGTTTTGTAAATTTTCGAAATTCATAGTGATGTACCTACCTATTATACCGACGAGGTAATTCAAATTAAGAAAATATTCCGCGACGTTATCGGGCCGCTACGCTAATAATCAAACTTTTCTAATGATTCCAATTTGAAAAAAACAATAAAATTCCTAAAAATCCGAATTTATACTAAAATTATTAATTTTTTTAACTAAAATAAAAGATCCTTTTGCGAGTCTGCTTGCCAAGTTTCAGCTCGATTGGATCACGGGAAAAGGGTCAAAAATCGATCCAAAGTTTTTGTTGACGGCAAGCAAGCAGACGCCACGAGTTAAAATAAAGGGAGTAAAAAGAAAATAATTTAAAAACAGAGAATGATATAATGTAATTAATTCATACGGCAGGCACGTATAAAAACAAATTTCCGAATAAAACAGACTATGTTTTATAATGTTAAGTCTGTAGTTCGTTCTGAAGAAGGAACGGTGGTTCGGAAATCGGTTGGTTTTACCAAATTTTGAAGGGAATATCAAGTGATTTGTATTGATTTAATTATAAAATGTAACCCTCAATTCGGTTCACTTTGAGAGAAAAAAAAACGATAAAGTTATGGACCAATTACGTACTTCAAATACTTTCTTTCGAGTATTTCGAAAAATAACTGGGGAAGCAAATTCCCGGATGGCGACCCGACTCCGTAGCGGCGAAAAAGGAATTCGCAGGAGACAAATATTTTAAAGTCCGTCTTCAGAGGGCTTTTTATTGTGTTGTCCTTTTAAGACAGTTCAAAGTAATGCTTTTCCTCCCGAGTCCACTCCGCCTTTGATCGCTTTCTACGTGTCCTATCGCCATTCGCTGAAACAATGCTTAATTGTTCTTAGATGAATAATTAAGGGTGGGGGTTGCCTTTCTTTTCTAGTCACGTTCGTAATTTATTTCGCGAGAAATAAAAACGTTAAACTCTTTCAAAGATGTACTGTAACCAGTCCCTATATTTTTTGTTTCTTATAAAACAGTTTTCAGTGACAGATACGACAATTTTACGAAATTCTTAATTTGTTTGAGAATAGAATTCTTACACCGGGATAAGAATGTCTCTAAAAAATATCATTTTATTATTCTACTTCTGCCGAAATCGACGTGAAAATGAAATCTGTGGTCCCACATCTTCTTCAAATTTATTCTCTATCTCTTTTTTAACGTAAGTAGGTACATATTTAGCAGGTACGTGCAGTTAGTGCGTGAGATGTAGGTATGTAAACTGCAATGGCGTACAGCGCATACAAGCAAAAAAACTGTGCATTAGTAAAGATTCTGGGAAACAAATATTAATCTATCTTACTTATCTTAAGAAAACGTTGATTTAAAATTCTAGCCGTGATTCGTCCTACGGCTAGAAGTTTTATTTATGACGTTTCTGTTTAACGTGACCTATCTGTTTTTTCCGATTTAAAATTCTTGCCGTAATTCGTCCTATGGCTAGAAGTTTTATTTCCGTCTTTTTTGTACCTAACTTCATGTCAATTCTTCATTTATCTCACTTGTTTGCGCCCAACAAATTTGTTCCGTAGATCTAGTTAAGTCAAGAAAAAATTCGTCCTGAACCGTTTATTTTTACTTAGTTCTATGCTGCGAGTTTTGTGTACCTAATAGACAAGTAAATTATTCATGGAATAGCGTGTTTCATCTGTACATCTGACAGAATAATATGATACCGATATTAAAAATCTGAATATTATGTTCATAATAGTAATTTCGAGATGCACATTTGATTTCGATTTATTTCATAGAAATTCCAGTGACTGCACGTCGCTACTATTTAGAGTACACGGCTGACGTGAGGCGTTTCTGGTAATTCGTATGCTCATTTATATATTCGCTTCACTTCTAAATTTAACTTTGGCTGTCGATTCTAGTGAAATGAAATATATTTTTTTTTAATGGTGATTCGTGCACGGAATACGTCAATATATCAATCCCAATTATAATAAATTCGTGGCTTGTCCGTCCGTCCGTCTGTCAGTCAGTCTGTCTATACCTGTAACTTCGTTTAACGTTCGTAATTTCTTTATAGTAAATTTGTTTTTCTTTTCATTTTTTTTTTCTTAAAAGTAAAAATTTTTTTTCTTCTATAAAGTAATTTTTTTTATATAAATAAAGAAATACTTATTCCTTAGGAACCGAACTGTAAAAGTACTATCAATTTTGATAGGTTACAGCTAGTATTCTTACTATTTTCAAAGTATTTTACACGGTTGTACTACGAAAAGAGAAATTGAACTCCCAACCAATTGATCACGAGGTGATCACTCAACCACTAGATGAACAACATGTGGTAAACTTGTTTTTTATGTTTTATCGAATGTGTATGGTTTTGAATTTTTCTGTATTCACATTATTTTGCATCACATTTCTGCCAGATGTACTGCTGATTTAATTCGCAGCGTATATTCCAATCTACATTTGTTCTTCTGGTGCTTATCTGGTTATTGCAGACAAAAGATTACGTTTGTGATCATCATTTTATTTGTAGCTCGAAACAGTTTGATTGTGGATTTTCCGTTGTCTTGACTTTTTTTAAATCCTGGAATAGGATATCCTGAGTTTTTCATACAGGATATCCTAATCCAGGGCCTCTGACAACTATTTTTGGTTATTTATTTTGATTCACTCCACCAATCAAATGAAAAACGAAGTTAGTAACCTGTCAAGTATCAGAAAATAATCGCAAAAACTCTGCAAAGACCAAGGACCGGAAAAAAACCACGATATTGTCAGATGGAAAAGATGGTGAAGGTATTGGAAAGACCATGTCGAAAGAATGAATTTCAAAAGATTACCACAACCCACCCTATAAGGGAATTAGTTAAAATAAGGAAAAACCCCACAAAAAATGAAAATACAGCTGGGAGTCTGTATCAAAAGAGGCGGCAAACTCGAAAAAAATAGGCCCTAGTGCCCTTCAGCCAGTATAGGAAGAAGAATAAAACTTTACTTAATACACTTTGTTGGAATAATGAGAGACAGGATCTGGAATCCTTCTAGGTATCTCATAATATGGTAAAAACATTGCTTATATCCCAAGATCCACATCTCAAATGCTTCAAGTCGCTTTATATGTTTCAATAGGTGTAATCAGATTTAATGGCTGAATAATGCAGCTAGTTTTTGTTCTTCTGGTTTTTATTTAATATGCTTCTTACTTAGTTACCTACCGTCACGCTGTTCCCCGGGAGATAGGAAGGGAGGATAGAGTGCCACACAATTCTGCCCTGATATAAAACTCTTGCCTCATATATATTTGTACATCTTTGCATGCATGCTCGACGGCTGTTGAGGCTCCTAATAGGACAATTTTTCAGTATCTGATTAATCTGGACAAACCACGACTTCCGCAGTCGCCTTTTCTTTCTGGTGCCGTCAAAATTTGCGTTATATATATCTTTACCACCATTTTTACCTCATTCATTCACTCAAAATATCCAAATCATCTCTCTTTTTTCTCCAAACCTTTTTTCATTCTATTGATCATACGTTTATCAGCTTTACACTGATTCCTAATATCTTCATTCTTGATTCTATCATAAATGGATTTGTCACACATACCTCTAAGGGATCTTATCTCCACTGCATTTAGTCTACTTTTGTTCCTCTTCTGCCAGCTTTAGCCTTTATTACCATACAATTTGCGTTAATATTTACATTATATTTCATAAATAATAGGTATTTATAGAGTTGTGTCTTATGAATAAGTTTCCCTAAAAACGTAAAAATGGTCTCCTTCTTGCTATTTCTTCAAGGGCTCATTATTTGATAAAGTTCTCTCCAGAATTAACTGAGCATGCACAAAATGCATTCATGCATCTACCTGCACTAGGCGCTGAGTGCAGTTCTGCACTCCCTGCTGTTGATATTTCTACATCCGCTAGAAACTTTCAAACGTCACCTTATTTCGGTACACGTACATAAATATACAAACAGTTGGCTAACTAAAATAAATTGTAATTTTGCCATGCGCTTAATTTATTCATTATTTTGTTGATACATTTTCAAATATCTTGCAGTCCTTATTACACGACTAGCCTCTGGATATTCTTATGCGCGTATGGTGAGTGAGTCGAGATTGCTTTAGTCAGATGACATTGCTTGTTGAAGTGGTCGTTAAACATATAATTTGTTTTATTTGTCGAGTTGCGCTAATCACCACATAAACAAGAGAAATGAATAGCAGCAGGTAATGAGCAATTATAATCAGAAGATGTAATCTTTAAAATTAACACAGAAGTTTTCATCACTTAAATGTTTGTAATATGATTAATTAAATAAAAATATATATAAAGTAATAGATATCATTACCAGATACGAAAATATAGTTCATGATAAAAGACTACAGATGTCTCTAGCATAGTCCACTGAAATAAACTAAAGATTCTCAGACTTGGACATATATAAAACTTTCAAATTTTGATAACGCGTTCTTACGATGGAATTTGTTATTGCATTGTGTAGAGTGATTACTTAAGCCGGCTCACTCAGGTTTTACATGTTTCTCACATTTATAGCTTCATCTCTGTGAGACTTCTATAATTTATCTTAATTATATATAATGTGTTTGTTTGAGCCAGCGGTAGAACATTGTCAAGTGTTCGAGACTTATCACAAGAGACCAGGTTAATCCTATTTTTACAGCGTAAGCTTTTAAGAAAGAAGGAATATTGTTTTTCATTAATTTATGAGATTTGTGACAAGTAATGCGTGTTCA
>JADDOH010001299.1:0-35442 GCA_016648135.1 Agrypnia vestita | reverse complement strand
CGAGATTGCATTTCCTAGTGTATACTTACCCATCTACAAAGCCAGGAATTTAGTGAAGATTAGTGTTTTGAAATAGTTGCTAAATTATATTTACAACACACTTATTTCACAAACACTGCGTGTACGCCGAAAAAAAAGTCCCGGGGAAAAAGGAACAGAGTATCGTACACTATTGTAAGAATGAGTATGTTATTTTAGGCACCGTGACTTCAAATTACCTGATTTTTACGTGATTATGTGATTTGTTGTATACTTCAATGGAACATTTGCTACATAAATATGAAAGCCGGCTAGTATGGGAATAACGTGTCTATATACTATACATATATAATACGTCAATAATTGATACGATGTACGCATTTCACGTATTTTAGAATTAAAGGTAGAATTTATAGAGAAAAGTTATTTTTGGATCCTCAAAATCGGCAATAAATACAAAGCACGAAATATCGTTGTTCTAATTAACGGACTTTTACTATACATGTATCAAAGGTAACATGGCAATTAGCCCTTCATAATAAAAATCATTCACCTGTTAAGTACTCAATTACACATTAATTCATATCGACTATAGATATAAGTAGATACCGATCGACTAAAACATTTAATAAAATAATGCTGCAATCTTATCTTCAAGTCCTGGGATTAATTTTATTTTATTTCAATTTTAAACTTCTGATTATTTTTTTTAGATATTTAGATTAAAAAAAGTAACCCATAAAAACCATGTTTTTATTTTACTCCCTTTCTTTGTAAATTAAGTTTACCATCATGTAATTAAATAATTGATTGACTGAAAATGAAACATGTCTAGACAAATATCTATGTCAAAATTCTCTATCTCTGTTAACCAATTGTCATAAATTTTTGAAATTCATAGTGAAGTACCTATTATACTATAGTAATTATATATAGTAATTAATATAATTATATATCGTAATTAATATAATTATATATCGTAATTAATATAATTAATTAATATAATTATACATAGTAATTAATATAATGAATAATAAATATAATTATATACAGTAATGCAAATTTAGGAAATATTCCGCAACGTTATCGGGCCGCCGCCGACGGTAGTAATCAAACATTTATGTAATGATTCCAATGTTAAAAAACTATTAAAATATCTAAAAATCCTAAATTATACTATAATCATTAAATTTTTTTAACTAAAATTTGATAGATCTTCTTGAACGTCCCCACGAGTCTGCGTGCAAAATTTCAGCTCGTTTGGATCACGAGAAAAGGGTTAAAAATCGATCCAAAGTTTTTGCGTTGAATAATCAGACGCCACGAATTAAATGGAGTACAAAAGCGGACTCCACTTCTTCATTCAAGTGAATGCGTACGAGTTCTCATAAATCGTGAATATAAAAATTAAATGAAGTCAAAGCATCCAGCAAGTGGCAACGTCGCATTTCAAACTTTCGCTCGACGCGCAGTTGGACGTCACACACGGCTAGCAATAAATGTTCGGAATAATGCCGACAGCGCTGCTATTTTTTGTAACGAAAATTTGCAGAACTACAGATATACTGAGAATAGCCAAACTGGGAGCGAATTGACGTCCAATTTTTTTTTTTTTTTTTTACGTTTATGGCATCAGAAAGACAATCCGCGCCCATTGCGAACACTCTCCCATCTGACGTCCGATATACGGACGTCATAAGCAGGTGGACGCCACATTATATGCAATTTCGTCCATGATGGACGCCCAATAGGTTACAGGATATATATATATATTATATCTTGCTAATGTCTAAACTTAAAAAAAAAACTGTACAGGTAGTTGCTTCAGAACAGACATTGTCTAGTGAAGCAACTACCTTCATTCATATGTATAAATAAATTTAAAAGAAAGAAATAAATAAATAAAAAATAAAAATTCAAAAAAAAAAATTAAAAATTTGAAATTTTTTAAATTTTCAAATTTTAAAAATTCTTTGAAAATTTAAAAAAAATTGACAACTAAATAATATTCCATAAATAAAATGTAAGACTCGGGAAGTTACGAACACGCAGAATCGCTAAATTTTGAATATCCCAAATCATGACATTTCAGGAATCCCATGAAATAGCGTATTTATTTGAACAAAAGCTGGAGAGTTTTACTCTACTAGCTTACTTGGAGCAACAGGACGACAGTACCCTTACCGAAAAGCTGTTGTGAAATATGCCATTTGCCGAAAGGCCAGCAGAGAGAAAAAATAAAAATCTCTGCTGTCGTATTTTAACACATCCAGTGCTTAAAATACCTGTAGGCGTTCTTATAAAGATTTGCTTGGTGCTCTAAATGTCTATCGGCGTTCAATACATCATACGTTTGGGATAAATTAAAATCCATACAAATTTGTGCGATAAACAATCGTACGAATCTTACTGACCAATATCTCCCAATATCATCTGACCCCCTGTCGTGGTGCTCAACTTTTTTGCAATATAAGCCAATGAATATGACTCGCAAAACGTGCCGAATGCTTCATGCACACCTGGAGCATCTTTCATGCATGGGGTGTGTTATCAAAACATAGATCGCAGCTGTCATCAAACATAGATAGTTCCATTTAATATTTGTGGAAAATTATTTTAATATTGTCACGGGAAAGCCGTGGTGGGAGACAAATGAAACACTCAAAATTAATTATGTTTTATTTTATGCGCTATATCATTGGACACAATTAACTGGAGCACCGCTAATTTCACGCTAATTTCGCACTAACACTTGTCTGTGGAATACTTTATACTCATCTTCTAGAATATTTACAAGTCTGTGAATACTTTTTTACTCAGCCTCTTGTAACACTGATTGCTGTTGAATGGCTTTTTATAATTTGCACTAGTAGCCTGCTTTCTAAGAAATCGCAGAACTGTTACATTAAAGTGTATTCTGCAATGGAGTCGTCCCGTTTATATACAATTTCGAATTTCCAGACATTTCGCAAATTTAATTGGCATTTATTTATTCCACTGTTTATTGTAGGACCTTCTAGTAATTTCCAATTCACTATAAAACCTCCAGAGTGCCAGGAGCTCCGATTATGTGTAATTATTTCTGGCTCTACAGTCTAGTGACAAATGTAATAAATAAAATCTAAAAAAATTGTTATAGTACTTGGCGCATATTATAAACCATGATTGGGATATATAAAATGTTTGTATTCTCCAGGGTAACCATGAAGAATTCCTGTCGCTGGTTACACTGTCTACAGAACCGCCCCTCATCTGTCATGGCGTGGGGCCCACCACGGAACAGTCACAGGACCAGTCTGCCCTGGCCGCCCTGCAGAACCTCTCGCAGATGGGCATCCCCGGACACCACACCACGCCAGATGGGTACTAGAGTCTACTGAAATTTTTTATAATAATTTATTGCCAGTAAAAAACTATTTCAGAACAAAGTGTGCCGGTGTACTCCTATCATTTGTGAGGCACACCATGTTACAGCCAAGAAGCTAGCAACATACATATACCAAAGATCTTTCTGATATAGTTTGCTTTTTAACATTCTCTACTAGTAGTTAACCTTTTAACTGCCAGCCATATTTACTATGAGGGACACCTACAGGCCAGACATTTTTTCGTAAAATAAAGTAAATAAAAAACAATAAAAATAAACATAATATGATGAAAAAGTGTAAGAACTTACCAAAGAATTATGTTTTCCGAATTTATGACGGAGTTTTTTGAAGCAAAAGCAAAATAAATTCATTCCGCAAAATATACAACAGAGTTGTCACAATTTCACATTTTTTTGGTTTTATTTAACCTGTTTTTTAATGTTACACCTTTAATATCTTACTATTATGTAGTGAAGTCTTCCTGCGTGTGGTATATTTCAAAATACGGTTCAACTCATAGCATTGAATGAATCAAAACATGAAAATCAAAACATCAAAATTATCCTTTGAGACACGAAAGGATCACTATCCCAATGAAATAGTGGTCTAGGTACTATCGACGTTACTAGTAGAGGCAATATTTTCTATTTCGTCAGGCACATTATTTTCATTTTCATCCGGCTCAAAAAACTCTCGCAATTCGAATTCCACATCACTCTCATCAGATTCGGCGGTTTGTCCAACAATCTCATCATCATCATATGTCAGCCATTGTAATGTCACAAAAAGAAATATAAAAAATGTTTTATAAAAAAACAGAGAAACAAAAAATTCACGCGAATCTCGCGAAAAAAAATAAAAATGTGGTGGCGTATATAGATCGCGGGCGCCGCGCCGCGTGGCTCGATGCGAGCGAGGTTTGTACCTGCTCGCCGCGAGCCAACGCGTCTTGTGCTACGAGTTGCCATTCCGTATACACACACGCGCACGGCGTTTGCAATAAATAAATAAGTCCGTTGCCGCATGTATTATAACAAAAAATTAACACAATAATTTGAATACAACGTGTACACAGAGAAAAAATTAACACGATAATTTGAACACAACGTGTACAAAGAAAAAATTAATTTCATAGACACACTAGATAGATATACTCACTCACATTGCACTATATACAGGAATACGGCGAAATAAACCCACTGATATTTTAAATAATCGTGAACAAAATCAAACTGAAGTACGGAAAAACAGAGAAACAAAAAATTCAGTTGAATCTCGCTAAAATAAAGATAAAAAAATAATTTTATAGACGCACAAGATTGTTATATTCACTCAAATTGCATTAAAAATACGAAAATGGCGAAAAAACCGACGAATATTGTCAATAATTGGGAACAAAATCAAGCCAAACGCGCAGTTTTAAATTGAAGTATTGCAGGATTCCCCGTTTCTCAGCCAAAAAACTTTGCAAGCGGCGACCCTAGCGAGCTCTGAGAACTGTCAGATGAAACACTTTAATAAATCGCTAATTTTACGAGATTTGGTGGTTTTAAAAATATGGTAACTGCTTAGGATCGTTGTCTATAGATGCCAGTACGATCTAAAATTGGTGACGTGTTAAAAATCGTTTGTTGTTGTGCGCAATTACATGGAAAAATTCCCGCGCGGTAACGCGGCACTGGCCTGACGGGACATGCAAATTTTCGCGCGTTTACGCGGCAGTGGCACTGATCGGGTTAACCTTTCCCACACAGTGCTGAGATAAAAACGTGCGACCCAGTGCTGTAAACTCACTACATGTAAACTTTTGTGATTTAAGCCAGATAAATATGAATATTTTATATACAGTGAAACTCGCTTAATAAATTCACTCTTAATAAGTTTTCCCGTTAAATAAGTTTAAATTCTGCAGTCCCGAAAAAGTCCCATGCAAATCCCCTATTTTTTTAAGCCTTAATACGTTTCCCGCTTATGTTCGATTCTCGCCTAAGTCGTGAAAATATTTATAGCCAAACTCAATTTATTCATACAAATAAATCTTCATAATACGTTTTTCGGAAGATGAAATTATGTTCAACATTCCTAAAAATGAAAAATGGGCGCAATAAATATTAAGTGGGTTTGGCAGCGTCAATAAAATTCTAGCCGCTGAAGAAACCCTATAATTGAATAGCCTAATAAAATAATATTTAATAAATAAATTTATCTGGCGATTATTTACGATATTTTTTTCAAAATCAATCAACGTCGGCGCAAAATAAATTCGCCTAAATGAAAATGTTTTAATTTTGGTTGTATTTCTTCGAGGAAACAATTGGCAATATTAATTACGTAATATCTCCTATTGTGTTCTAAGGCCGGCGTCACACTAGGTGTATCTTCCGTCGCGTCTTTGACGCCGTGGAACGCCGCTACTACGCGGATCATCAATCATTCCGCCGCCGGCGGAACGCTCGTTTCGGCGTCCGTTCGGTTCCCGGCCCGCAGAACTTACGTCAACGTAAAATCGGTGACGTCGCGTCTCGTGTTTTTGATTGCAACGCAACCCATTTGACAGATTGTCCGCACGTGTGTTTGTTGCGCGCCGCGGAATATAGTAGGTATGTGACGGCTAAATTCGGTTGCGGATTTGACGTGACGGAAAAAACGCGTAGTGTGGCGCCGACCTTAATGAGTTACAAAAAACGGATCTAATTTAATTTAGCAATAAAAAATACCACGAATTTTCTCTCCGCCCGGGAAAATATTAAGGTAGTCTGAAATCAAACGTAATTAAAATAAAGAAAATCATAATTAATCACAAATAAAAGGACGTTGCTCAAGGCGGTGTGTTGAATGTGTTCAACTAAATTATGTAGAAATCATCAAAAGGGATAAATTTTTAAAATGAAATCAAATATAATACTATTCACAAATGCAATCTTTACCAAGCCAGGGAAAGTAGATACAGGTAGCTTTTTGTATTTTTTTTCATATTCGTGAAGTTTTTGATTTGTCAATATACACCGATTTATATTAAAAAAATTTGACAGTGCTAATTTTATTTTATAGTTATAGTGGTATTTATTGTTTTCTAACCCTCAGGTACTATGTATTTACATAGGTAATATTTTACAAATTTATATATTTACCTACTTCATTTTTTTAAATAAAATGTCCTTAAACTGTCATATTATGTAAACGAAAATTTATTTAATACACAAAATTAGAAAGTGTAAATAATTTATGGAAATATTGAAATCACTGTTAATATGTTTTCACGCCTAATAAGTTTTTATTTGCTGGTCCCTTGAAAAACGTATTAAGAGTGTTTCACTGTACATTACTTATATTAAATGTTCATGTGATAGTTGATGTGTATACAGGGTTATTTGGAAAACATTAATTACCTCGCAGGACTATATTCTTGCCTTGATTATGAGTCGAAAATGTTCCAAAGTAATTTTAATTATAAGCGTTGAACATTTTTTCAATGCTTTCGGAAAATTTAAAAAAAACGTGAAATTGACCACCAGAATTTTTTTCAGGTGGTCTACGTGTATACATAAATACGCATCACTATTACAGGTGATGCGTATATAAAGATAAATACGCATCACTATTACAGGTGATGCGTATATAAAGATAAATACGCATCACCTGTAAAGCTTTTGCTACTAGCTATGAGACCCTGTATATTGACAGAAGGAAACTTTTTAAAAATGCTATTCGAATTGCCTTTATATGTATTCGGGTATTTGCGTGAGCTGCAGAAGGTTGATGAATCATTGTATCCCCCGCAAAACACTCCCCCTCCCCCCCGAATCAACACTTTGAGGGCTTCAGTCATTGCATTCCCTATATTTAATTATTACTAATATTATTTTATTCCAATAATGGAAATGAGATCAAAAAAAGTAACCCATAAAAACCAAGTTTTTACAATACTCCCTTTCTCATTTTCGGGTTTCGTGTCTACCATATGCGTCGGAATCTCCATACAACTTACTTGTAGTTGTATGAAAAAACCATTAAAAATTTGAAAAATCCAAAATTATACTATAATTATTATTATTTTTTAACAAAAATTTGATAGATCTTCTTGATCATCGCCACGAGTCTGCTTGCAAAGTTTCATTCAAAGCTCGATTGGATCACGGGAAAAGGGTTAAAAATCGATCCAAAATTTTTTTCGTCAAGCAAACAGACGCCACGAGTTAAAAGAAAGGAAGTAAATAGGTTTATAGTGGATTTTTGTGGTTCTACAAATATTTTTTTTATAAAATACATTATTTTCAATATCATATTTTTGTTTATTTCTAATTTGAGCTTTGTTTCTTCCAGAATGCGCGACCTCACCCACAGTGCTAGCAGAGGTGGTTTATTGACTAATGGCGTAGCTAAATAATGCATTTCCATTTAAATGTTAGATACAAGTTTGTTTGCCCAAGAGCTATATTGTTATTATTTATAATATATATTCGTAATTTAGTAAAAACCCTTTCAGTGGTGTATACATGATTGATTAATTTTTGTCATTGCACATTCATAAATAAATTTTGGAGTTTACGCAATATTGCTCCAACAAATGATACAATTCCCAGTTTACGGATCATTGTAATGATTTTGTAGAACTTCAGGCCCCCGCCCTATGAAGAGTTTTGAGAAAAAGTGGCAGGCGATCAATGTATTTTGTAGAATCTAATTATTTATTGAATTTCATTTTTCGCATCCCACTCTAATCATACATAAACCTAAAGCATTATCATCTATTCGGTGTGCAATTTATCATCTTGATACTGCTTTGCCATAGTTTATTTCAGCATGTATTACCACAAGCTTCTGGCAAGATATATTTGTGACTACCACTTAAAGGGTTGAGCTGTTTGCCTAGTATAGTTAGAATTAATGTCTATTGTTAAGGAAAGAAAAAATATTGTAGATAAATACATCTGTGGTTCTGCCTGTCTGTGACTCTTTGGTATTTGATTGTAAAAATGATGTTCAGCTATGATGGCTGCTGACAATGATTGCAATCATTTTTCAAAGTCGATGTTACTGTAAGAATGCCATGCGGCCATGGTAATATATAATTATTTAGTTATACATTACTATTATTAAAAATAGTTAAGATTAATATTTCGTTTTCAATGGTTTACATAGTCATAGCAGGGAATTTTTCAATCAATATCTTCACTTATTTTTAAGTCTTTACAATTTATAATAATGATATAAACAAAAACTGAATTGACCTTGATATTGTACTAGCTAAGATAAAATTAATTGCATATTAAAGCGGAGCTATTGCGGCTAAATTTATGTAGCCAATGTATTCTTCTTCCATCTTCAGAGGGTTGGTTTGTAAATGCTTCTTCTTGAGTCATGCATGAGGTTTAATACTGCTAATGTTCTGTTCCTAGATTTTATCTTTTATACCTATTAAAAATGCAGTACTATCGCAAATGTGACTGCACACTCATTAGGATCACTCTGCAATGATGTTTGAATGTATATTTTTACAGATAAGATGGGTAAGTTGCAGCTTTCTGTAGAAATTCAAAAATTATATTAAATTTGTCACTGCCATTTTTATTCACATATAAATAAATTATAATGCATTTGAATATGGCTCCTGTAAAATTATGCATGACAGAATATAATATTGTATTGCGTAAATTGTTCAGTGACGCACTTCAAATTCAATATAGCGGTAATTGAACTATCATGTTTGAATCGACTTCTCATTGGTGTAGTTAAATTGATTTCCCTCTGGTGGACTAAATTAGACCTAAGCAGCACATTAGTCAAATAAATGTCGGAAGAACTACAGATGTTAAAAAAATTGTTAAACAATAGGTATGTTGTTTTTTACCCAAATGTATTAATTTGCATTATTATTGCAGTACTTACATATGTTTGTAACTTGTATTAGCTTTTAATGCAATTTGCTTTGATTATTTTAGAATGAAATTACTACTTTCATTAAAAAATGTTTTTAGTTAGCCAATTACTTTTCAATTTATTAAAGGCCAGATTGTATTAATTCTATCAATCTGAAATAAAGAAGACCGGGACTGTTTTAAGGTATAGGTGACTTTGGTTTCTGTTGACTTCAAAAAATATACATATATTTTTTGTGTTCAATGTTTTCACTACTTAGTTATAACATGTTTATAATATATCAGAATTCAATAAACCTGAAATCTCTTCCTTAATTTGTGTTAAATTATTTAAAAAATCCCAATATTAGTAAAGTTATAGTAACAGTGAGCGCATCAGAGTTTGCCAAATCCGACATAAGGGCTCAACAGGAGACTAAGCGGCGTGTTTTGAAACCGCAGATTTGTGTTATGTGTTCAGACAGCGGCGGTTAATAAGCGATGGGTATGGGCGAACAGCATCAGTTTGAAAATGGAAGTCGACGAAAAGATAGGTACTATGGTCATAAAAAAAGAAAAGAAAAGGGCAGTATTATTGGGTGTATCCAGTATTGAGTGACAGACTCGTACATGGTCAAAACGTAACATTATATGTATCCCAAATTGAGAATGTTTGAGGGAAAAATTTTTGATGTCATTAAAATTTTTGATGAACTAATTGAACCCATCAGGAAAGATATTTGGAGCTCTTGATATACATATGTCGCTGCGCTTGACCGCGCCGAATCGCGCGAATTCTATTTGAATAATTCTCACACTGAAGATCCCATATTGCAGGTCTTTTCCCCACTTCATCAATAAACAGTTCAGTGTCCACGTGATCCATAACGAGCTCACGCGTGCTCCTGTTATGACGTGCGAATCGCGCGGTGCCCACAACGCAGCTGAACACTAAGGAAAGGCTCCATAGGAATAGAATCGCGCGGGTGCCGCGACCAAGAGGCGGGAGGCAAAACGAGAGCATCATGTACACACTCCTCTCGCCCCGTCTTATAGTACTACTGTACAGCCGGCAAAAGAATGTAAATATGGATAGGAAAAAATAAATATTTGTATAAAGTGATTTTTTCATTTTCATACATACACATATTTTACACTTTTACAATCCATCTTTCCCCCTATGATGAATGTTACAGTGAATCTGATTTTCTAGTGAGTCCATCATTCACTGGCATTTTAGAGAAAGTATATTCAAGGTCATTCTTATCATATTCAAAGAGTTTTTCACCAATAGAAATGAATACAATATTTTAACTTGCACTTACTAGTGAATTTATTGGTTTCCGAACTGTCAAAAATTAAATTTGACAAGTCTGAAATCCGTTTCCGTAAAAATCTATGCTTTTAAACGAACTTTTATTTATCCAAATTGAAACAACCGGGCCTTGAATAACAATTTAATAAGTCATTGCGTGAACAAGGTTCTTACTGCATTATTAATTTCTTCTGTGCAAATCAACATTATGTAGGTAACGGATATTATTAAAATAGTCATTTTGAAGTGTTGAAAGTTTCGTCTGCACCAATTCTTCATTATATGATTTTATAACAAGATTCTAATGGCACATGGACCTTGTTTTTCAAATTTTATTTTGCGTTTTGTGTCTCATTCTACACTAGTCTAGTCCAAAGTCATCACAAAGCGACAGTATTTCTAATTTTTATCCTTTGAGCGATAGCATATTCTCTATTCTGTGGCGATAGTTCTGTTTCTCGAACTGTCACACTTCTGGACTGGTCTTTGATATTCAATGATTAGTTTAGGTAGGTAACTAAAACGTAATATATTTTTAAAATTTTAATCGCGAACACTTACGAAATTCTGATCATCTTATAATTCAAAAGACAGTCGATTAAACTCATAAAAATGATACGGTGCGAGCAAGCTTCACGTCTGTCACCGACGTCGAGCCGAGTAAGTTTGCGAACTTAAAAACCGCGCACTTTATGTTGTACGTCTACCACCCGTGCTTACACGTGCGCAAACAAGAAACGCAAACGACATTAGACACATTTTTGATAAAAAGATAGAAAATTGGAAATGCGGAAGAATCTGAATGAATTCAAACGTAAATGATGACTTAGAATCTCTTTGATTTTTGTATTTTTCGCATCGAGTGTTTGTTACTTGACGCACTTTTAAAGGTTCATTTAAAATTAATAATACCGGGTGTATGTTTATTTATGTTTCTATATTTGTAAGAAATAAACTTTTGTTGTATTGTTATAAAAAAAAACATATTTAATAAACTTAATTGACAAAATACATATTCATTAATAAAAATTTTCCCTTAACCCCCCAATATTTACATGGTGACATAACCTCGTTTTGTTCCGGCAGTCGTCAGATATCATAAAAAACCCGAGTGCGCGATCTTTCAGCCGACACCTTACTTCGCGATTCGTATTCGTTTTGCGGTGCCGCTGTCCTATTTTAATTTAGGAGTTAAAATAGGACCGCAAAATGAATAAAAATCGTCTAGTGTAGTGCCGCCTTTATACTTTCTACGCTTTAAGAATTACGTGTACAAATTGATGGTTTCACCGATATATTGTCTATGCTTTGAGTAATGTATTTTCACGGATTATGTGTAGTGAATCTGAGAATTCGTTGATTTAGATGTTTTCACTGCCCCCACTCTGCCCGACCGGGAAAAGTACATTTTTACTAGTGAAAGTATAGTCTCACTAAAAATGCAAATTCGCTGTAACATATATATATATTATTACATATATTTTTCATTTATTTAAGGATACGAGTCCCGTAATACGAAATAAGTAAATGAAATAAAGAGAAACACACAAATATCAAATAATAAAACTGAAAAATTAAATGCTGGAACCTGGATTCGAACCACGGACCTCTGTGTTTCACGCACAGCGTGTTACCAATTTCACTATCCCAGCGACTTAATAAGTCGTCAATATTTGATAGTTATATGGTTCTCTTTGAATTATTAATTCACTTATATATTATTCCATTTTTATTCGGGAAATAATCGAATGTTAATTTAAATCATTCAGTTTCGAAACTCACCCTAATTGAATATACGTGTAGCAAAATAGGGTATATGTTTAACGAGGTTTAATGCTAACACGTTCTCCCTGCAAGAGAAAATTCGAAATTCTTAAGAAAGGTTTGGAACAAGCGATTAGTTCATGTTTATTTCTCGACCAGAGATAGGCTCCGGGGTCAAGTGAAGATGTACAAATTATAGTTATAAGTAAGGAAGTAAAATAACGAACAAAGAAATAGATTATGCGTGCAGGTCTGTTTGATGTTACGGCAAACACTCCACTAGTGTAGTGTCGCCCGTCCTCCTAGCTCGACTCCTTTGTTCTCATATTATGTTTACCGGCGCGGCGATTTCATAATGTTAATGTAAAAGCTATGCGCTGGTTCAGACAATAGTTAAATGGGGCAAGGACAAGTACCGCCACAGCACAAAAGGTGTCAATCTTGGTTGCGTAATATCACTATGCATGTAGGAGCGAAAATGGGTAATTTGATTTATGCTTTTTATCATATACAGATGAACATTTATGGCAAATAATTAATAAAATTCGAGTCTAGTAAGTGGGAGGTGAAAGGTTTTTTTATCAATTTTTAACGCTACAGCTGGTCGTGAGGCCTAATTACGGTAGCGGAACACATCACGAAATCACTCAAGTTCGAGAAAATCACAGTCGTATACCTCACCAGGAGTCGAACCCTCAATGTGAAAAGCCAGTGTCACGCCCACTGGACTACGAGGATATGCAAGGAAAGTGATCTTACGACGAGTGCCAGCAAATCGAAAGTGATGGCATTCGAGAAAGAGGAAAATAAAGCAATGCGAAATACTGGTAGACAATGAATAATAAAATCGGCAATAATTTTTTGGAACAAATAGATATGTTTGTATATTTGATAAAGAAGAAACCGGAAAAGGAGTAACTGCAAGAAATAACGTGAAAGGCGCTTTGAATTTTTGAAGTTATCTTCTTATTGAGCGTATTGAGGGTAAATTTTTTATTGTAACGGAAGTCGCGCACGCGAAGCGTGCGCATTGTAAGGGATATGCGAGACCACGAAATGCGCGCGCATCTATTAACTGTCAAAAATTTATTCATTTGAAATTAGTGCTCCAGTAATATAAATAACTAGCTGTTCGTACCCAGCGTTGCACGGGTTAAGGGTTAAGTTGAAAATAAATTTGTGGGGGAAAACAAATATTCCATTGTTTGCAAAGCCTCTAATTAAAACAATGTTTCCATTTATGGCTGGGATGGATAGGATGTCTAGGGAAGAAATATGGTATATTTTTTCCGTCGGGAATATGTATGCAAAATTTGGGTGCAATCGGTGAAGCAAATTGTAAAAATCAATTTGTACAGAAAATATATCTGGGGGAGGGGAAGGGGAAATGTCGCCTTTCTTACCCGACTGGTCTTTTTGAGTTCAAATTGGCAAATTATAAGTCCGATCAGTCAAACGGTACAGATTTGCATCGAAAATATATAAGGAGGAGGGGAAGGGATAGAATAGGGGGGAAACGTCACCTATGCTACCCGCCAAGTCCTAATGAATAAGTTTCCAAATTTTGAGTCCGATCATTTGCATGTAAAATATATCAGGAGGAAGGGATAAAATAAAAGGGGGGAAATGTTACCCGTCGGGTCCTAAAGCATAAGTATGTCAAATTTGAGTCGAATCGGACAAACGGTGTAGATTTGTATAGAGAACATTGAGTTATATAGGTATAGATGTATTGTCGAGTACCAATCATAAAGATGCTCAATTCAAAATCTGACGAATGATTTGTTATTGAATGGAAAATTAGAAGTTATTACGATTTTATTATTATTACGAGGATTACGATTTTAGGTGTGTATGTTATTGTCGATGTTTTTGCAAAAACGACTTAATTGCCTCATATTCGTTTTCAAAACAAAAAAAAACGCATTCATTCATTCGAAATTCAATGAGGCTAAAAAAGTTGTATAGTTTCGAAACAGCACTTTTATGTTTCGAAACTTTTGAATACGGAAAATCGATAAAACATGAAAGTAGGTAGGGACTTTTTTTTGAAAATACACACGTTTTTTGATTCGTCGCATCAATGAAGCGCCGTGAATCGATTCGAAGACATTAATCTTTTATTTTAGCTATCACAGACTGTTACTTACATTTGTATCACTTCAAAAACAAATAATATTAATAATTTAACTAAATTAAAGTATTATCAATTATATTTATCATCTCCCTAGACATAGTACTATTGTATTAATACATTTTTAACCAATATGTAAATATCAATTATCACAATCAAGTCAAATAAGTATAACTTCTATCCCGCGCACATGAGTACAAGCTCCTCCAATTTTTTAGACAAACTTCTCAGGAATCAAATTACGATTAACAATGATGGTAGGATTATTAAGCAACGATATTTCGAACTGTTGCCAAACATGTCGCAACGAACTATTTCAGAAAAATGAAATAGATTCACTGAATTTCACGTTTAAATACTATTATTTGAATGTTTTGACAGTATAACATGTAATATCTCATTCCAAATATATAGGATATATAATTTCCAAAGTAAAAATATTAATGTCATAGTATGTATATCTGCCCTTATAAAAGTTTCATCGACGTTTTAAAAAAATGTTATTGCACAACATTGCGCTCTGTAATTCTTTATGTTCTCATAATCTGCATAATTTTATCTAATTGTCTATGAATTTGCTTGTCAGATTGGTGTGACAGTGCTTTCGGGACGACAGTTTTATGTTATTTAACTACGACATTCTTTATTAGTGTATAATCTCTTTGAAAAAATTCAATTTAGTAACAAATTTATATTGAAATATAATAAATACATCCAAAGTAAACAGTTTCCACGTTGTTTACAAGAACGTGTTTATATTTTGAATAATTTGAATTAATATAGCATGAGTCATTTGCGTAGGGAGTACATGTCTAAAATATCCTTTCTAATTCCCGCGAGTATCCTTTAAAAGCCTAAAGTGAATGATGGTGGTTTATTGTTTTCCATTAATAAACATATGATATCGTTTAAAATGACAGAGAATGGCTCATTTATCGCTAAACCAGCTAGAGGCTGGTTACATCCAGATTTGTTGGTATCTAAAGATGGAATCACGTACGCTGTCAGGGTATGTATAAATTATGTTGACAATTTCCTGTTCGTATTGTAATGTAAAAAACATTCATACAAATTTTCTTCACTGCATGCCATAGTTATCATGCATTTAAAAATAAATTCTAACCATGCGTGTATTAAAATGTTACTGCTTAAATAACTTATAATAATTTTTCATTGGTTTGTTTGGTGAATATGTGTAATCATTATGGTCATCCTTAGAAGGAAAAATTGTAATGGACCACAATAGATGTTTTCATTTAAAGTATTTTATAAATGGCAATTTTTTAAATATTTTATAGTACTTTTTACTATTAAAATTACTGATGAAATTCCTAAACCTTTTTTGCGAATTTATTGGTATTTACTAATGGTAATTTTTTTAAATGTGCGTGCCACAAATTTTACCCCCCTCTGCAAAACTTTCCTTAAATGTTGAAATGAAAAGTATAATATGTAGGTATGTCAATTTTTCTTATTGTACAGGTTAGTAGGTACCAATATAATTTAATTTCCAAAACCAATGTCCTCGCACACTTCAGGTCAGCACCATTTAATGAAATGTTAGATTTATTTGTACATACACTGGGTAAGCAATATGCTTATTTCAGTAATATTGTTTTTTTTTTTTTGGTGTATTGGTGCATTCATAAACCTGCTGATAGAAAAAACTTATAAAAAAATAGACTTTGTCGTCAGTTCACTCCCCTTTGCAATAGCATTAAATTATTACAGTTGCCGGCAAACTTCATGAAATTCTTTGGCTATGTGGGGGAATGCGCAGAAGACGAAATTTGGGTCTCGTTGGTAGAAAGGTAGATGCGCAAACGTCCCCCCACTACGCCGCAGAATTTCAAGATGTTTGCCGGCTACTGTACCAATTGTTATTTTGAGAGTTAGCAATGTTCATTATATCCTTATTTTCAGTATATTGGCTGTTTGGAAGTGTTCACATCTATGAAGAGTTTGGATTTTGAAACAAGATCATTGGTAGCGAAGTAAGTTATTAAATCTTTTTTTTTAATAAATAATATTAGATTGCATATTTTTGACACATTTTGAATTTGGTGTATCATTTCTTAAAATGTTTAGATCAAAGGCATTTAAACACAAATGCAAAATTCTACAGGAAGCCAAAATTATTTTTCCATTTCCTTCTCATGAAGATTACAAAATGTTGCTATGAAAATGTATGTATTTATTTATTTTACAATACAGTCGTAAATGAGAGTGATTTTCCCTGTTTGTGACCCAATTTTTTGTATCGGCAACTCTATGGCATGTTTCTGGTCAAGCCACAATACTACTTTTTCATATGACTTGCCCCAGGTAGGTGCATAATGAATATAAACAGCACCGATTAATTCCAGACATTGATGGAATCAAAATGGGGATTTTAATTTTTTAATGAATTTATTTCGTTTTTATTTTTTTCACATTATTGATTAACTTTATATGCATTCTGCTTCCCTGCCATTCACAATCTGGAGGGATTTGAGATCTTATTATATTCATTTTTGTTTTCATTTCTGTTTTGTTTTTGATTTTGGCTTTGGGGTGAATGAAAGATGTCTGTACTCGGCGGGTAGGGAGGTGATTGGCATAATTGAACAATACGGTAACCATAACAATCCTTTTGAGAGTAAGCATCCACGGTACAGTTGAGTGTTCTTATTTCAGAATTGACAGCGCAAGTAAGCATCTTACACTTTAAAGTTTTGAATCTTTCACCATACGAGTCACTTTATCTAACGACAAAGAGTTCCTACATTCAAGATTCATTATGTTTCTATTGTCCATAATTCGCGTGGACATTTGGTATTATCTATAAATAAAATTCTCATCAATTAAATCATGTCTATGATTTACCTACACTTGTTTACTAAGACTACCGCCTCGTGATCCAAAGATCGCGGGTTTGAACCTCACTCCAGACCAGCAAGTTAGTCCTATTTACATATCACAAGCGTTTAGCTTAGTTTGAAAATAGTAAGAATATTGATGTGACACATATTCCGTGTTCGCATCTCTATTTACAAAAAAGCCTGTCTTATTAGATATTTAAAAATGCATGATGAAATTACGGAAACTGTAAAGTGTAATAAAAATTTAAAACTTACTTGCGCAACTAATTATGTTTTATTTTGAAATCATAACTATTCCATGGATATTTACTCTCAGAAGGTTCGGTTATGATTACCGTATTGTTCAATTTAGCCGGGTGGTTAAAAACAAAATGAAGTGGTAAAAATAGAATTTTACGAGTATACAAGTACCTACCACCGCATATAACACTTACTTTACTTCACAGAGAGTGCATAAACAGAGTTTGTGAAGCTGTTGGCTTGAAAACTGCAGACAAGAAACGAAGAGTTGACAAGAGAGTAACTCGAGCCATAGCTGACAAGCCGCGAATGAACCATGCAGGAGCCAATGTTTCCTTAACCATATCAAGTAAAAGTTTATCACTCAGCACTTTGGAAGGAGGGGAAATAATAGCCAGACATGATATGCCGAGAATCTCATTCGCATCGGGGGGAGACACGGTAAGATCCTATCCTCCAGTGTGACTGTTTCTAGCTGTTCTTTATTACATGCGTTAATGTTTCTTCTTTCTAATTCTATGAGTTTTGGAATAAATAAAAAATCATTCCAATTCATATTATTTGCATTTTTCAGTCGGGGAATGGATGTGTCTAGGGGCCGGTTGTACCAACTTGATTTGTAGTAGTAAGCAAGGGTTGCCTTGGTTAGCCTAGGTAATTTCGCAAGGAATAAATTTTAATTTAATCAATAATTCTGTTTCATCATCATCTTTCTTCACCAAATCTTCAATAGTTGCTAGAATTTATGTCTATATGTAATCAAATCCAACCAAATCCAGATCTGAGTATATGGTGGTACCAACATGATTTGTTTTTCTAGCTTATCTTAATTGAAATTATCTCTAATTTCAAACAAATATACTTAGCAGTTGAGATGTCTGGGGTAAAAGTACAGATGTATTTTATATTATTATTATATTATCAAAAAATGGAGAGTCTCTGAACTCGTAAACTCATTAGCTGATAACTGTGGTGCCCTTATTTTCTCTCATCCTCGTTAATGATACATTTCCATATGTTCCGTTATTGATACATTCCATATTCCGTTAATGATACATACCAACATAATGATATTTACGTCTTGCATAATGATAGTAACAGATAAGATCACTCCAATGTAAAAACTATCACTGTGATTATTAAGGCTGGACATTCACTGCAAAGGCATATTTCGGTGTTTTCTTCGAATTTTATTATTCATTTATATCAGAATGCATATGTCAGACTGCATTTTTTTAAGACGATAACTTAGATAGAACCTTTGTTCTTATATAAAAGTATAAAACTGAACATTATTTACAATAATTAAGAAAATATACGCATTAATCAACAGGCCGCAGCCAGAAAATTCATTTTCAGCTCAAAATCAGTAGATTCTGAATATTTGTATGTACGCAGAATATGTTTTCTTAGGAGTAAAAAGCCAACATTATGATGATTAAACCGTAAAGAAATGTTAAATGTTAACAAAGTTATAAATTTTTATATTTTTGGTGATTTTAAAATGCTTTTTATTCATACAAAGAGATAATTTTATCCAATATATTTTATTTACTCCTGCTCTTTGAGACTTCATGCACTATTTAAAAGTTTTTTTTATTATTTTAAAAAAATGAGGGTAAACAACACTGTTTTATTCCACTATATTTATTTTGAATTGTTAGAACGTTTTCGGGATTTCTCCCATTGTCAATAACAACACGTTTACAACTAAATTAAAAATAATTCGAGACAGAATTTATAGGGATTGGGTGGGTGTAATGGTGGTGGGGGTTGGGGGCGGGGTTAGAACGGATAGGAGTGGGGAGGTTGTGGGCGGTATCTGGATGTTAATTATATTTTTATTATTTATTTTATTATTATTTATTTCTAAAATCTCTAAGATGTCCATCTTTCTTCCTTTATTGCACCCATATAATAATTTCGAATCAAACTTATGTCCCTCCATTCTGGCATGCTCTGCCATTTCTGAATTTAAACTAAAGTTTTTTACGGCTCTTTTATGCTCTTCAAGTCTTTCCTTTATTTTTCTCCCACTTTGTCCGATATAAACCGCGTTTTTTTATTTATTAAAAACACGTTAATTACTATTTAAAAATGAAAAAATCCAAATTATGAAATATGCCAACAACTGACGTTGTTATAATTTAGAACGCCGGGGGCTTTGGCGAGGGCCGGATGCGTCTGTGCCGCTTATTCTTTTTGGTAAAAATTCAGTATAAAAAATTTTTCTATACCAAATTTGTCTTTAATTTGAAGTATTATTATAGTAACGAAAGCAATCGATTCATCCCAATCAAGTCAATTTACTAGTAGACGTAGAGTTACTCAAAGTGGTCAATAAAAAGTTATTTAATTAATTAATAATTATGTCCAATCACAAAGTCAATGCGACAAACATCAAAAAGACAAATTATTTATTCAAATTAATATAATTTATCCGCGCTAATCGATTTTTGGATGCAAGAAATGACTGTGTAAGAACGCAATTTCATTTCTAAATTCAGTTTAAAGTGTAATTTGTGTAGATCAAATTGCGTTTTAAATTCATGCAAAGAAAAAATAAAATTTAGTAGTGATGCAATGAATACTACTTTCAGGAATACGAATAATTCAACAAGGTGATAAATAAAATACACAGAATAAATTTTAATATAGAATTGTCAAAGTATATACATATTTTTTTTTAATTTCTACTTGATTTAAAAAAAAACACCCTTTCTTTTGGGTACACATAATACATAATACTTTCAGCAAATCTTTAGTTGTCAGTAATTATTACTAATATTTTCTTTTTCTTAATTGCGTGATTGTTGATAATTTTAGGATACATTAGACTTTGTGGCTTACGTGGCTAAAAATTTGCAAGATTGGCGGGCCTGCTACGTTGTGGAGTGTGGAGGAGGGCTCGCGCAAGATGTCATTTCCACCATAGGACAGGCTTTTGAATTGCGTTTTAAAGAATTCCTGACAAAGCCATCAAACGTAGCGTAAGTTGCTTTTCATAAGGTATCTATCATGATAATGTTATTAATTTTCTTGTTGGTGTTTTCAAGCACCATTCATTCTATGTAAACTAAGACGTCTACAAAAAAGCAATTTTAAAGTATGGATTTACAGATAAAATTAGTGTATCTTTCCACTTTAACATCAGTTTTTTTACACTGAAAAAAGTAGAAATTTTTTTAAATTTTGTATTGCTAAAAATAATTTCTATTATACAAGAAGTCAAAAATGCATTTTTGGTAGATTTCCGAGTTTACGCAGGGACCGTCAATATCTTAAATCTTAAATTAATAAAATCTGACATATTTGTAAATAGATGTCAGTTTTTAGCGCACTTGTTTGTACGCATTTTTATGTTGAAACTCAACCAAATAATATACAGGGTGTCTCGTAGCTAGTAGCAAAAACTTCGGGAGAGTCTTAGAAAATATTCTTTACACTTTCGATGAAATGTCAACAGTCACGGAGATAAGCGACATCAAAGTTTGCATTTTTTCAATATTTCTGGCTTATCTTTTGTAAAACCTTAGACTATCTTGAAAGTAACATGTATCGGATATTAAAAATTCGTTTGCTTCAATGCAAGTCAAATAAAATAATTAAAATTATATTATATATATATAAAAAAAAAAATAATAATAACAAAAAAAAAAAAACCTTGCAGATGTAACATTTGAAAAATATATTAGGTCCTTACATATGAAATTGACGTTTTGCCGTACTGGCAAATTTGATCTCAAATATCTTCTCTTTGGTTAGGAATTCCAAATCCAAATTTATACAGCTATTTACTCATGTATTTGTGTTTTGAAAATTATAATTCATTTGTTTTTTCCTCAATTGTTTTTTTCTTTGCGTCACTCAGTTTACAAAACGAAAAACTTGAAATATCGCGTTATTTACGAGTACGAGTTCCACCGTGGCACCAGTGCTGCAGAAACGGCTCGAAGGATTAATGATGTGTATGGCGACGGTGCCGCAAAAGAAAACACAGTGCGTTTTTGGTTCCAACGTTTTCGTTCTGGAAATTTCGACCTGCAGAACAAGCCCCGTGGACGGCCGGAGACCAAAGTTGATAATGAAGAATTGAAGGCTATTGTGGAAGCGGATCCATCGCAAACCACATCCGAGTTAGCTGCAGGCTGCGGTGTTAGTGATAAAACTGTTTTAATCCACTTGAAGCAAATTGGTAAGGTGAAAAAGCTTGAAAGGTGGGTACCTCACGAATTGAGTGAAGCAAATCAACAAACGCGCGTTGACTGCTGCGTTGCATTACTCAACCGGCACAATAATGAAGGGATTTTAAATCGAATCATTACCTGTGATGAAAAGTGGATCCTGTACGATAATCGGAAGCGCTCATCGCAATGGCTGAACCCTGCCGAACCAGCCAAACCATGCCCCAAGCGAAAATTGACTCCAAAAAAGTTACTTGTGAGCGTTTGGTGGACTAGTGCTGGTGTCGTTCACTACAGCTTTCTTAAATCTGGCCAGACGATTACGGCAGATGTCTATTGTCAGCAACTGCAAACCATGATGGAAAAGCTAGCTGCTAAACAACCGAGGCTGGTTAATCGCTCTAGGCCACTGCTGCTTCATGATAACGCTAGACCACACACTGCACAACAGACGGCTACCAAATTAGAGGAGCTTCAATTGGAATGTCTAAGACATCCACCGTACTCTCCGGACCTTGCCCCAACAGATTACCATTTTTTTCGAAATTTGGATAACTTCTTGCAAAGGAAAAAATTCAACTCCGATGGGGCAGTCCAAACCGCCTTCAAAGATTTTATTGATTCCCGTTCGAATGGTTTTTTTAGTAAAGGGATCGATGAACTACCTATGAGATGGCAAAAGTGCATAGATAGCAATGGTACATACTTTGATTAAATAAATATATTATAATAAAAAAAAATCGGCTTTATGTTCCTCCCATACTAAACGTCAATTTCATATGTAAGGACCTAATATTATTTTTTATAAGATTTTTGTCATTTTATTTTTCTTGCAACAAAGTGAATGAATTTTTAATTTCCTATATAAGTTGCTCTGGTGATAGTCCAATGTTTTACAGAAAATAAATCAGTGCAAACTTTGATGTTGCTTATCTCTTATTCATCAAAGTGTAAAGAATATTTTCTATTCAAAATTGAATGAAGAAGACTCTCCCGAAGTTTTGCTACTAGCGAACTTAAAATTCTTGCTTGCTAAAAAAATATTTTTTATTAAAATTATGTCAGTAAAATCCTCAAATTAATACATAATGCCATTAATTTGCGATTGTATTCAATGAAAATTTTATGAAACTTTTCCGTGTAACATAGTACAATAAACCTGTTAGGTAAGGATTATCTATAACGTTGATAAAATTTACATTAAAATATGTGATGTTATCATTTGGACTGTAAATTATAAATGATAAACATCATGAGGTGAATATAATTATGTTACATTAACATTGAAATTATTAAGGCTATACGAAATGCCATGAGTGTGTCTACGCGCCAAACCGTGTGCGTGATTACACTCACTTTTTGATCTTGCAGACATATGATTACGCACCGTTTTCAGTGTTGAATATTTAAAATCAATCCGCTGTGTATGGATGATGATAATTAACTTGTGTTTACTAATTTTTTTAAAACCCCTGGCATTTAAAAGGTTAATTAGCGTAAATAGCATAATAAATTAATTGTATACACTTATGATAAATGACAAAGCAAGTACATTAGTTCTTTTTTAACAAAATTGCAAAAATAATACTGTAAATTTATTAAGAAGTAGACCGTGATCTGTAAAATCAGAAATTTTCCATTTATAGTACAGGATGAAGTAGGAATACTTAAAAAACACTGAACGGTTCTATCAGCATTGATTGTAAACATTGATTTCTGATTGTTGGTGAATATTTTAATAATCAACATAATTATGAATGATGATGATGCTGATTAATTACTACGGCCTTAAAAATAAAAAATGTTTAATTTTGCAATTCCAATGCTTTGATTTTGCAAAACTTTCCTCCTTACATTAAACGTTTAAAAGTCAGCAATCTTCTACTGTAATATTATGATACGTATATAAATGCAAGAATCAGGTTTAGTATTATTGTGTAGTTGTAGGTAACATCAGCTATCAGATGTTTGTTTTTATGTCAGTTTTGTGGTTGCAGATGTCTCTGTGGTGGGATGTATTATCTGCTGTAGTTGTTGTCTGTTGTTGTCTTTGTCAATCTTATCTTATAAAACTAAAAATAGTTCTGGGAATATCAAAACCCATACATTGCTATCCAATTCAGATCATTGTATTTCCCAATTTGCTGGCCAACAAGCCGTGAAGATCTATTTACTGACTGAAAACAATAAAATATTTTTTTAGAAGATTATTTCAATTAGGAGAATTTGTTTTAAATGCAATAAATATGCAGCGGCAATAAATTTGCAGAAGAACTCTCCACGGACTTCGCCAGGGTGACAGGGAGTACTACAATGATCTTCCGGGAAAAACTCCACCAGATCTTCAGTCCTTGGATTTCATACCTCCAGTCCCGCCACTTCCAACAAATAACCATCAAACGTAGATATATTTTTTCTATCACTTAAATATTATGTTCGGCTGTGTTCTAAAATAAGCAATATTGCTACGTATTTCTGTATCTTGACAGTTATTGTATATCATTGTGATGCAATCAGAAAGCTCTAATACGTAAACAAACATTAAGTTATTCACAATTATGAATAATGAGCTTTCTAATTAATTGAATTGGTGAAACGAAACATCATCCTAAAGTGAAGACTGCCCACAATGTTATAAAGGAACACAATGCTAATTGCGCCCATTACACATAAGTCAAAAAATCTATTTTAAGTTTTTTTTTTTTTTTACAATATGTATTTGTGTACAAATATTCTTTACATATATGGCACGCAAAAATAAAAAGGTATTTATTACATTTTTTATTTATATTAACATAAGTAGTGTCCGTTATTATTTTAAATTTTTAAATGGGCACCAAAAGTAAAACTAATCAGAAAAGGTTTAATTCATTATTTTATTAAATTAAAGGCCTTCTAAATGGAATGTCAAGTAGACAAAAGTGAGCACTTTTGTTAACACAATTAAATTCATTACAACAATTATACGACTCTCGCAGGATCTTTTATATATTAAATTTGTCATACACGGCCTATAGTCTTTTTACAATATTAATTGGACCCGCGAGACCGAAATAACCAAAATAGTAACAATTACGCTGAGCACACTAGGCCGGTCCAATAGACTTTCTTCAACTCGGGGCCCTCCTGTGCGCTTGCATTTACAAGACATGAAATATCACAAATATACATAGGAACACATAAAAACACAAAACGATGTATGTACTCCAGTACGATTTATGGCTTGCATTGACTGCCGAATGCAGGCGCGCTTGCCCAGTTCGTTGGTCTTTGCATCATCGCATTCATCATAGGCACTTTTCAGGGCCGCGTGTGGGAATCGTTCCACACATTCGGTCCGTGCGCGCTCGCACAGGGAATGACTTGCCCTTTTCAGGGCCTGAAATGAATGTCAAATACAAATACATTATTGGCTAATTTTTTTGTTGTGTCCTCTTGTTCTCTACATTTAGAAAAAAGGAAAATAACTTATATTAACACCCAGCATTATTAAATTAGGGATTGCTCGTAAGAAGGAGCTGGCTTTGATAGGATTACCTTTTTGTTACCTTTTTCTCGGTAATCATGTAGCTTTTTTCTAAAGGATGTATGTACAGTTATTATTATTTCATTTTTCAGTTCCCGGGGAGCCCCGTCGAGTCTACCCTGCAGTGCCAGCGGAGGCCTGAGTGCTGGTAATCTTATAGACCTCAGCAGTCCTCCTCACACGGGTCCCACTGCACCCCTCCGAGAACATAACTACGTCAACGATACATCCCTACTTACGCAGAGTACTAACCAACCACAACGTGATGTCTTTGGAATGCGTAAGATTCTATATTATTCTATTTCAAAATGGCACACATCTCTTTAAAACATTGACTGTTGACAAATATCCATTTGTAAATCCAATCCAATGTGTAAATGTAAAAAGTACCAATAATTGTTTTTTTCTACTGTATCTTATTGCTTTAAGTTATAAAATTTTTCCACATTTTATTGAAACAACTGTTAAAATAGATATTGAAATCATAGCTATGAGGTTTGCAAATATTTATATCTGAACATCTAAAACTACACAAACGCAAATCGGTCGTGCCTTGTGCTATGCTCATTTACACAGATAAAATACATCTGTGTTACGTGAATCTGTATTTTTAGTGAGTCGATATTTTCATTGGCATTTTAGTGAAATTATATTCAAGGTCATTCTTATCATGTCTAAGCAGATTTTCACCAATAGAAATTAATACAAACCAGTGAAAAATATTTTAACTGATATCTTATTAGTGGAATTATATTGGTTTCAGAACTGTCATTAAAATTAAATTTGACAGATCATGTCTATTTCCGGATTGAGATTGAACTCTTAGAATAACAATTTAAGATTTATGTTATTGCGTTAAAAAGGTTCTTATCATTATCATTCTTCTGCGCATATCAAAATTATAAACCGGATATTATTAACCTAACCTAAGCTTTGAGAAATGCGTGCATTCGTGGACAAAATATAGTTTCACCGATACTGCACAGTTAATCTGTAAATTCATTGATTGATGACATGTTTTCACTGCCCGACCGAGTAAAATATATTTCAACTAGTGAAAATATAGACTCACAAGAAATATAAATTCACTATAACATCTCCACTATATTATTTTTATATTATAGATGTTTATAAATACCCATTTTAATTCAATTTATTATTTTTACAGAACCTTTCTCTACCGCTATAGAAAAATTGAATCCTGTCCAGCAGAAAACTTTGTTACAAAACGAACCTTGGTTCCACGGGACCGTTAGTCGAGCAGCTGCTGAACAGGTATATGTTGCAATCACGCTACCCTGGAAATTTTAAGAATAGAAAATTATTTATTTATCACATTTTTTCTAATGAATTTATTCTTATCGTGTTATTTGATGTTTCGTCTAGCTGTAAGACTCTAACCCACTGCAGACGTTTAGTTGTAAATTTATGTGTTGTCCTGCAAGACCATCATCATTTGAAATTGATTTAAAAGTACAGTGAAATTACCTTAATACGTTCCCATTTAATATGTTTTCTTGACAAATAAGATTACATTTTTCAGTCCAGTCGCATACAAATAATTAATTTTTTGTATTAATAAAAAAGAAAATTATGAAATTGGTGTTATTGATGAAAGATTTATTTTTTGCTTGTTAAATACATTTTCTATTTAATATGGTTTTCGGTCTAAATAATAAAAAGTATATACAACTGAACTCAATTTATCCTCGCAAATAAACCATACAGTACGTTTTTCAATGCAAGAAATTAATAATATGAAATTGTTTTCATTTGTAAAAACCCAAGTAGGTATCCTTTTGATAGGTCAAATAAATTTTTTTCCCAATGAAATGTTTAAATTAACTAACTACCTAACCATCACGCTATTTCCCACAGCGCTAGGAGGAAAGGAACGCATTCTCTTCTATATTGGCACACCACTTTTGCTTCGACTACATTCATATATCTTCTCACGCATTCTGATGGTTTTACTTTATTGCTTTTTCGAAACGATTTCTTGAAAAATGTTCTTAGCTTTTCACGGCCACTCAGAATCTTCAAGTTTGTGTTTACTGGGGTATTATGCCGTGTTGTTACGACCTTTCGGGCTGACGTTTCGGATCCCATTGCAGGGTACATCATCAGGGCTGATGTGTTGCCTTGAATGTTGGTGTTGTGGTTAAGTATCGGCTTGCAATACCGTGCCGAAGTCATGATGTGTTGTATTGTTTTGTGTGTATGATTCATCTGTTGTCTGCACTATCTATGCGGAGTCTGCGACGAGAATGACTGATGAATGAATGAATGACTGAATGGCCGGTCTCCTACAGATGCAGACGGGGAAGACGTCTTCATAGGTGAAAGACTCAGCACACTTTGTTAAGATGTTAAGAGAAATAAAGTGTGAAAGGGGTGATATACTAGTCAGTTTTGACGTCATATTCCTCTTCACTAATGTGCCTGTGGACATTCTGTTGGAAGAAATTTATGATGAAGACATCTGCGCACTGTTTGAGCACTGCCTGACGAGTGGATACTTCTCTTTCCAAGGTGAGCTCTTCCAACAAGTGGAAGGCGTAGCGATGGGTAATCCACTTTCTCCGGTGATTGCTAACTTTTTTATGGAGAAATTCGAAGAAACATCACTGGACACAGCATCCTTTACTCCGAAGGTCTGGTGGAGATACGTCGATGACGTGTTTGCAATCTGGCCGCATGGTGAAGACAAACTAGGTGATTTTTTGAAGCACCTTAATTCACTACATAAGAACCTGAAGTTCACCATGGAGATAGAGAAAGACAACGTGCTGCCTTTTCTTGATGTTGAAATAAAAAAGAAAGCCGATGGGAGTTTCGGACACAGAGTTTATAGGAAGCCTACGCGTACGAACCGTTATCTACATGCGAATTCCCACCATCATCCTGCTCAAAAAAGAGGTCTCATCAACACTTTGGCCAAGAGGGCCAAAAGGATATGCCAAGATGAATATCTACAGGAAGAAATGATAACACTCAGCGACGCACTGGAAGGCAATGGTTACTAGAAGCGACAGATACAACGCATCATAAGAACGAGGTCTGTTCGCCCTGAAAAACATACAGAACCTGAGTGCAAAGGCATCGCCTTTCTACCTTTTGTCCAAAGCGTTACAGATAGAATTGCCAGAGCTCTCAAGAAAAGAGACATTAAGACAGTTTTTGGTACCAACTCAATTAAGGATTTGTTGAGATCAGCGAAGGATCGAGATCGCTTAGAAACAGACGGTGTGTATAGACTCGATTGTCAAGACTGCGATAAAGTATACGTGGGACAAACGGCGCGTACAATTTCCAAAAGGGTCAACGAGCAAAACGGGCATGCAAACTCGGTCATCCAGAAAAATCAACACTGGCTGAACATTTTCTGGATACCGGCCATCATTTTGCATTCGAACCGAAAATCCTTGTAAAGCCTAAGAGTCACCATACGCGTCTTATCAAGGAAGCATTAGAAATCTACAAGCACCCGATAAATATTAATAGAGATGATGGTCTCAAATTAAAAACATCTTGGTATCCGGCGCTTCAAAGTCATTCTCGTCGCAGACTCCGCATAGATAGTGCAGACAACAGATGAATCATACACACAACACAATACAACACATCATGACTTCGGCATGGTATTGCAAGCCGATACTTAACCACAACACTAACATTCAAGACAACACATCAGCCCTGATGATGGACCCTGCAATGGGATCTGAAACGTCGGCCCGAAAAGTCGTAACAACACGGCATAATACCCCAGTAAACACAAACTTGAAGATTTCTTAAAATGTGCAAAAATATAGACGTTTTTCACAAAAATAATGACTTTTTACTCCCTGTATTTTAACTCGTGGCGTCTGATTGATTGATGCAAAAACTTTGGATCGATTTTTAACACTTTTTCCTTGATCCAATCGAGTTGAAACTTTGCAATCAGACTCGTGGCAATGATCAAAAACATCTATCAAATTTTCGTTAAAAAAATTAATAATTATTGTATAATTTTGGATTTTTCAAATTTTTAATGGTTTTTTCACACAACTGAGTAAGTTGTATGAAAAGACTGCGACGCGTCTGGTAGACACTAAACCTGATTATAGTATAATTTTGGATTTTTGGTAATTTTTTACTACTCTCTTTCGTAGTGTCGCCCGACCGAAGCCCAACGCGTAGATTAAGCGCCAAACCAGTTTCCACTGGTAAATGAGAAAGGGAGTGTAATAAAAACTTGGTTTTTATGGGTTAGTTTTTTTCAAGACTTTCGTAATTGCATCGTGACTTTTTTTTACCTCGAATTTCAAATTACCAAGGTTCTACTGCATTAAAACAATTTCAAATTGGGAAAATTTGACATTCTTTTGACTGAATTTCAATTAGTTACATTAATAAAATACATTATGTAGCGTGTAGTGCGCACTTTGCCAATATTAAAAAAATTGTGACATCGTATGAAAAATATTTAAGTAGTGAGATGTACAGATTATTTTGAATTGTGTAAAATCAAAATTCCAACGTACATAGGTATGAATATATATTTAGATTATGTGATAATTGGATTATTCATCTTTGTTTTTTTTTGTGTTTTCAGTTGGTGATAAATGATGGAGACTTTCTTGTCAGAGAATCCCAAGGGTCTCCTGGCCAATACGTCTTAACCGGAGTGCAACAGAACTCTCGCAAACATTTATTGCTTATTGATCCCGAAGGAGTGGTAATTCATTTTTGCTATCATTCAGACCGGAAATAACAAAAACTTTATGTGCTCCTTCATTGAGAACCTTTTCTTCTTTCCTCTTTTTTGAAGTTCTTGCTTGTGCATATTATTTTTATTCACTAATTTGAGCACTTATGTGAACTTATTTTGATGTTATAACCCAACAATATTTACCCGGTGTATGCGTATGCTTCTTTAAATTTTGAAATATGATTTTTCTAAACAGCTGTTAAAATCTGGAAACTTATTTGATGCAATACTAGTTTTTTGAAAATTATATTTTGTTTTCTCACTTGTAGGTAAGAACGAAGGATCGTGTATTTGAAAGTGTTTCTCATTTAATAGTCTACCATTGCAAGAACGAGCTACCAATCATATCCGCCGAGAGCACGCTAGTACTACGGAATCCAATAATAAGGTCTAAGCCTGCAGCCACATGAAGATCGACCATAAGGTGACTTCCGTTGATAGAAAATTAATAAATTGATTCCTCCGTGGCTGTTATATTTAAGTTTCTCCATTGCCATTTTTATCCCTAGACTTCCATCCCAACATTCGTCCTTAAATGTCCATTTATGAAATTTTTTTAAATATTTGATATACAATGTTAAATGTCACCTTACTAATACTATTGCTTCACAAATTGTATCTGTGCATGATTGTTAGAATATCAAACTGATATTGGATGTTTTTGAATATTTAAAATGTGAAACTTTGTCTATAAAAATTTTCATTTTATTAATAGTTAGTACTGATTTATCAAAAATTATTTTCATATTTATTTGAAATTAAACTTTTAACATGATGTGACCGTTAATAATTAATTGTTAATAAAACATTTACATTTTCAATATTTATATTGATATAATATCACATACAGTAGCCGGCAAACATCTTTAAATTATGCGGCGTAGTGGGGGGACGTTTGCGCATCTACCTTTCCACCAACGAGACCCATATTTCGTCTTCTGCGCATTCCCCCACTTAGCCAAAGAATTTTATGAAGTTTGCCGGCAACTGTAATATTGTGTACTTAGCTAATAATACTTCGATACATTGACATAAATGCAGACAAAAAGTAGTTAGTTGATGATGTTAAATGTTAAAAATATATGGATTTTTTAGCGGGTTTTGAGTAATTATGAAATCAACCCTAAATTTAAAATTTTATTTCAAGCAGTCTTTCAAAAAGTAAATATTGAATGCTTATTTTACATTTTTATCTTAGATAAACATTTAAAACTGTGGAAAAACATTTTAAAACAGTTAATGCTGTGCCATCATATTGTGTTTTTAACGGTGATAGGGCATTGTATGATAAAAACAGCTTTAAAAGAATCCGCAAAAGCATACTTTAAAATTGTAATAATAATGGAGTTCCTCTCATCACTACATATTTTTGTGCTAAAGAAATGCCTTCAGACTTCCATTATCGATAATAGCTTATTTGAAATTTTTATTTTGAACACCAGTCCGCAGATGTCTCCCCTATTTTAAGCCCAAACATATACAGTGGAACCTCGTTTTAACGAACCCCGTTTTACCGAAAAATGACATATATCGAATTTTTTTTCGAAATTAATCCCCTACAATCAATTTTTCATACAAAAATGCACTTAAAATTTCATTAAAATATATAACAAAATAATTTTAGTTCTGGGAAAACATGTCCATATACATATTTACGTAAATATATAACAAATTTTTTGTCAAGATGAAAATATTATTGGTTGTCATGGAGGGAAAGGCTGACAGGGGATAGTTTTATGGTGACCGTCCTCATAAAAAGCAATAAAACTCTGAGGTATGGGCTCTTGCAATTTTTGTATTTTGGGTGTTTTTAAATTGAGGTCTTTAAAATTTCTCCTGAGATCATAAATCTTAATAGGCCCCTACAAATCAGTTTACCATAATCACTGGGAAGTCCAGTTGGGACATTAGTTTTATTGCCTATTGTCAAAAAAGGTTAGAATGAGGCACATATGCATGGCCCTCTAGAATCATGTAAATATATTACAAAAAAAATCATACAAATTATACAGGTATCGAAATATCTCAATATGTATAACGAAAAAAAGTTTATTGAAACAAAATAATAATATTGCGCATTGTTTCATGCGCTAACACCCGATGGGAATAATCGCAAAACAGCGAAAACCTCGCCGCCGCGCTGTCGGCGGGACCGCAACTGTGTCGCCTGCGGAGTTCGAGTCGGCCGCTTTGAACACCTCTACGATCATTTATTACGCAATATTATCAGAAAAAATCATTTCTCTTTTTCACTATTATCATCAACTTAACTTTCATCACTCTTTACGTTATAACTGAGCTTTTACATTGATTGGATTGTGTACGTCATTTTCGAAGGCCAAAACTACCGGCGCGGCGTTTTTGCGCCATTTTCTCACTAAGATGCGTTATTGCCTTGATTCAAATTATCACGCAAGATAGGTACGTAGGTACATATTTTAAGTCAAATAATGAAGTTAAAATAAATACAAAACTAAATAAGGGAAAATGAATTTTATTTTTAAGAGACCCATATTTTACCGCACACGAGAAGTTGCGGCAAAGTACGAAATTTATGTGACTACTCATTTTGAAAGTGTCAGATTCCTCAGGGACATTATTAGTTTTAAATAACTTTCTTTGTTTGCTGAATGCCTTATTATGTTAGCATCCATATGAATTGACAATGAGGTCTCATTCAAAACCATTTGCGATATTTTTTAAGGCCGGTACTTTTGTTTCTATGATGCGAAATATACATATTAGGAAAAAAAAATTCGTTATATATGGGAATTTTTTATAACGAAATTTTATTTTTCGGTCCTTTGGATTTCGCAATAACGAGGTTTTACTGTAACATTGTGAAAACATCACCGAAGTTCAAAATATAATTCATGTCTACCTATTTTTTTTTTAAATATTCACCATTTTATATTATAGTTTTCATTAAATAGTCTTTTTTATGTATAATACTGCATTGACTTTTGTCATCACTACATATAAATATATCATTTTTTGATAAGTTATTTCAAACACTGGAAATTAATAAAAGAATTTTACCTTCCATTAAAATTCCTATTTTGTTTCCCTCGACGCCTGGAATCCATTATGAGAGAACAGCCTGCTGTTTCGGCACTTATTCACGCGTTCCTACCCCCTCTGATTCCCTGTTTGCGACAATTTACTCCCGCTGGTATCCCTGTTTCCGGTTGCGTCGGCGCAACGGTTTTTCTTTCATATGACTCATAATGCACCAGGTAGGGATTACCTGGATTCCAGGCGTCGAGGGAAACAAAATAGGAATTTTAATGGAAGGTAAAATTCTTTTATTTTGTGTTCCGTCTCGACGCCTGGAATCCATTATGAGAGATCTGTTTGTTATCACCTGGTGACCTAGTGGTTCGACGTTATATGTGACTGCCTATATTGGCGTAAAGAGAGGCGCTAATGAGCTCTGGGGGCATTGTTGCTTGGGCTTATCTACTATCTCTCTTTGGTAGAATTTTCGGAAGGTGATTTCACTCTGCCAGTTTCCCCTTGACAAGATCTCCTCTATCGGGTAGTTTTCCCGCCAATTCAACGAAGCCACAGCAGAACGAACACTTCCTGGCGTTGCTTCCACTCCAGCCTCTCTTAGGATTGACTTGATCCAACCACCTATCATTGTCCGTGAAGCTGGCTTTACTTCACCTGCTGTCGTCACAAATAGTTCTTTCATGTCCGGCTTTCGTCTCGGCTGTGAGAGTGAGACCAGCTTTCGGATCCAAAACAAGGGGTTGATGTTCCTTTCATCCGATGCGCTCAACCTCCATCCCGATTGTTTGTGTCTTGCCGTGTCAGTCTTCGCTCCAAAGGCTGGCCATAGCGTGGTGGAGTCTCCTTTGTCGATCAATCGGTCCGGGGTGACTCTGAGAAGTGTCAGATCTTGGACTCTTCGCCCAGATGCCATGATGAGTAGTATGGCCGTCCTCCTTGACACGTCATACCGGCTGTTCCTTGGCGGGTTTTCACGTAGCCACTCCCCCACTACTCGGGGGTTCCAGATCGGGAGTCTCTCAGTGCATCCACCAGAAACCGAGATGGCTTTAAGGACGTGCCTGACGAGGAAGTTCGAGCTAATCTTATCTGCATCAAGAGCTGGGCCACAGAAGGATACGATTGCCGATTTGTGGACCAATATTGTTCGAGGGGCTAGCCCTTCGTGGATGAACAGGTTGGCCAGATATCTTGCCACTGTTGCAGGGGGAGGGTTATGAGGTTGGACAGAATGCGTGGTACACCATCGCTGCCACCTATCCCAGGCCGGCTTGTAGGTGTTCAGCGTTGAGCCTCTCCAGCCAGATCTGAACAGCTGCTGTTCCTCCTGGCTCCAATCCGCTATAGCCTGTTCCCACCCACTGCTATTCTCCAAACTTCCAGTTGGAGGTCCTACACCCTCGGTGGGGGAAACCCTGTCGACGTATCGATCAGGACGCTCTTCAGATCTCTTACGCTTATTGGCCCTCCCTTTGCTCGTTGTTTGAGATCGGCCCTCCAGAATGTCTTCTCCCATCTTGGCACAACTAGGAGAAAGGTGCCTCTTGCCAGGTTCAAGTGCGCCAGTACTCTTGGGACGAGATTCGGCGGCGGAAATACCCAGGCCAGCTCGTAATCCCAATGCTGACTGAATGCGTTGAGATAGGAGGCCGAGCAATCGGTTGAGTCTAGCGACACGTAGTTTGGCACCACATGGGCGGTGGCCGATGCGAAGAGGTCGATCTGAGGACGTCCCCATATTCGGAATATTTCCTCTGTCGCTGGTTCCAGGAGGTGCCATTCCGGGAGTGGTGTCCCCCGTGAGAGTCGGTCCGCAATCCCGTTGTATCTCCCTGGAATGTACTGCGCTGTCAGAGATATTTCCTGCTGGTCGATAAACTCTAGGAGGTCTCGAGTTATCTTCAGAAGGCCCAATGATCTTGTCCCCCCCTCCTTGTTGATGTAAGCCACTACTGTCTTGTTGTCGGTCTGCAGTAGGGTCTTCGTTCCTCTTAGCAGGTAAGCGTGATCCCTGATCACTGCGTAAACAGCGAAGGCTTCTTTCTGGTTGGAATGCCACCGCATCTGCTCTGGGGACCACTGGCCTGATATTGTCTTGTCGTCCACCTGGCCGCCCCAACCTGCGTCCGCTGCGTCTGTAGTCAGGAAGTGGGAGAAGGGGGCCTCGTGTATTGGGCAGGACTCCCCTACGGCCTCCAACTACCACTCTAGGTCTTGCCGAACCGCGGCAGGAAGCTCCACTTGTCTGGATGGCTCGTGCCTCTGCAGCTGGCGGCTGAATCTCTGCAGTCTTCGGCAATGCAAACGACCCCGAGGGGTGGCGAAGTTTGCGAAGTTGAGTCCCCCCAAGAGGCCTAGAACCTGCTTGGGGGAGCAACTGCCGGCCTCGATCGGGCGGCGCAGTACTTGGCGAAGGCCAGAGCACCTGCGGTCCGAGAGGGATTT
>JADDOH010001298.1:0-32045 GCA_016648135.1 Agrypnia vestita | reverse complement strand
CCGACGGGTTTTAAAGAAAAAACGGAAGAATTAACGATACTAAGTAAATTTAAGATACGATAAAAAATGACGATAAGAATGCGATGTTAAAGGTTTTTGTGAATTTCGTAATAATGTCGTAAAACGATAAGCTCGGAAGTGCACTTTCTCATTGGTTCAAACGCTTTATTTAAGCAAAGACAACCAACCGAATGTAATCAAAAATTTGAATTCGGAAAATGTTAAATATTTATCAATATTAAAAGGGTGGGCACCGGCGCCTTTTTTCGAATAAATTGTGCGAATTCAAATGGAACGTTGTGTCAAAATTTCAAAGCAATAATTGAAGAACTTTAGGAGATTTAAGATTTAGGACAATCGAATATTTTCATTTTTATTTATACAAATAAATAGTAGGTATATAAAAACAAAGTAGATAAACAAAAACATCCTAGTATTTGAATGCAACGTTGTGCCAAAATTTTAAAGCAATCGTCGAAGAACTTTCAGAGATTAGCGATTTTGTACAAACAAACATTAAAATTTTTATCTATGTAGATTATTCGTGTTATAAATAAGATGTTTTCTGGATTTTGCCAAAAACATAGTTAATGGCGTTTGGTAGGTTTTGGCTTTCAGCTGCTCAATTGATTTCACATAAACGAAATACTCCTGTTTGACTACTTCTTCTATTACAACCACCAACTGGTCGAGAATTGATGCTTCGTGCGTCGCTTTTCGAGCCTTGTACAGTATCGTCTTCGATGAGAATTGATTTCAATAGCCAACCCACACAGGCGCAATCGAATTTCAAAGAGCAGGCTGCCAAACGATACTGGCACTCCAAAGCTCGACCGAGCTCTGTACACGAAATCATCTTTAATAATTAATTTCAAAAATATAACAAACTGTGTATAAATCACTTTGACTATTTTCAACGTCGACACGTTTTGATACTCCTCAGAATGGGCGCACTGTGGAACGAAACTAAACTAACTAACTAACCATCACGCCATTCCCTCGCAGGGATAGGCAGAGAGGATATAATGCCATATTCCTCTTCCTTTGCACATCACATTTGCTTCGGCTGCATTCACACATCTTCCAACGTTTTACAGAAGAAAATCATAAATATAAAAATAAAATTCAAAATATCAAGTCGATTATCTCCATAACTATCGATACTGGGACATTGTCGCTTAAACATTTTCAACTCAGAATTTAGACAGGAATCTACCTGTAAGGTATTATGGACTAGCTCTGTTACACCCTGTATACGTATAGGATCGTAGAATATACATACATTGTACCTATTGTGCATATACTGTACATACAGGGTGTACCAGAGCCAGCAGCAGAAACTTTGCCGGTAGATTACTGTCTATATTATGAGTCTAAAATGTTCAACAACCACGACCTAACAGCAATAGTTATGGAGATATGCGATATCAAAGTTTGCATTTTTTTTTCAATGTGTCTAACTTATTTTTTTACAAAAAGTTGAATTTTCATTACAGCAACTTATATTGATTATGAAAAATCCATTTGTTTTAACACAACTTAAATAAAATGATAAAAACGTTGTAAAAATAAACTTTATTCAATTTTTGCAAGGTTTTTATCATTTTATTCGACATGTATCAAAGTGAATGAATTTTTCGTAATCGATATAAGTTACTGTAATGATAATTCAACTTTTTGCAAAAAATACGTCAGAAATACTGAAAAAAAAATGCAAACTTTGATATCGCATATCTCCATAACTATTGATATTAGGTCATGGTTGCTTAGACATTTTAGACTCACAACATAGGCAGGAATCTACCGGCAAAGTTTCTTCTGCTAGCTCTGGTACACCCTGTATAATCCGCGCACCTATTGATCTGTTTCAGGCTCTCCCAGGCTGGATGTCGGCCCGGCAAGAAGTGGCAGGTGCCCGTGTCGGCGTCGCTTCCTCCTCGTCAACCCTCCGAAAGAAAGGGTTGCTACGAAAAACAAATGTTGACAAAAAATGAAATTTTTTCCCGTGCGTGTTATGTGAAATAACCTTCCCCGGCTGCGGTCAGGCCAAACTTTTGATTCGAGGTTACCGTGACGGGCCGTGTTAAATGAAACGCGCGTAACTTCTGCGTGACCCGAGTTGAGGGCTTTCGGGTTCGCCGCTGGCCATTTCCACACCCGGCCCGCGTCGGGTGTGGAAATGGCTTGTGTCGAGCGAAAAGAAAATCCAGGTATTACAGGTGAGGTTCTAGAACTGTCGTATACGGAAGCTGAGTGGTCCAGGATTTATGAAAAAGGCGATTTACTTATGTTTTTTTAATATAGATTTTGCTTGTTCCTTGAAGAAATTGGTCGCGCCAGCGATTATTATTATGTTGCCTCGTGTGACCTTGAATGAATGATGACTGCTACATAGAGATATGCACACGGAATACGTGTTGCATCAATATTCTTACTATTTTCAAACTAAGCCTAACTTGTGCTATGAAAATAGGACTAACTCGCTGGTGTTCTGGAGTAGGGCCCGAACTATTACCACTCTTAACCACTATACCTTACTTTTGAACGAGGTTTTTAAAAAATAAAAATTATTATCATTAAAATGGATGGAAAACATAAGCAGTGTTATTTCTACATGAGTTTAATTATATTTTGTATTTCACTACTCGAATTTCAAGAGTAAAAGAATCTCTCATCGACAATCCATACTTAGATTAATATTTCATCTATGCATTATTTTTGATTTCAATAATCTTGATCTTAATTTATTTTCTTTTTTTAAATGGGTTTGTGTACTTACGTACACGCGTTAGAAGTTATACGTTTTTGGCACGTGTACTAAAATAATACTATACAAATGTAAACATTTACATTACCACGACCATAGCAACATCCTCTCAGGTCTCAGGCAAGTGACGTCATCGTTTCCACCATTAAAAAGCTGATGCTAAAAATCACATAGTAATTACATATAAAGTCGTAATTCAATAAATAGACTTATATTTTCAATTCAATAACCAATCATTCGTCAGCTTTTGGATTGTGCATCTATATGACTGGTAATCGATTTTAGATGGTCGACAATATATTATTTATATTACTGGAACAATAATTTCAAGTAAATAAATCTTAGACACTAAACAACAATAAACAATGTATGAAATATACACATATTATTATTTTTGACGGCTGCGCATAGATACTGCGCATGGAAGTTCTGCGCTGCGGAAGTTCTGGTGCGCATAGATACTCGCGCATGTTTGAATCGTAAAGTTCGGGGTGCGCGTGAATTAACTTTGAGTCTTTTCTATATTTTACATATTATATAAAGGATTCCAAACGTTCGACGCGTATTCGGAGTTAGGTCAAATGATTGTTTGAAACAAGTAAAGATATGTTTGTGGATTTTTCAAATTTTAGGTTACACAAAGTACGAAACCTGTCACTTTTTGTGCTTTGCTGGTTATGTTTTCCATAAATAAAATCAAATGGAATTAATCAACTGATTTCGTAAAACAAACTAATGTTTATTGTATTGCCATCCGAAATACGTCTCTCTTCCAAATTTAAGAGCGATTATTGTTCAAGAAGTGAGTCAAATATTGATTATAAGATTTCTACCTATCCCTGACCTAAGTGAAGATAAACGAGACTTGTTCCTGACAAAATGAAGCTAAATAAATGCGTGCAAATTGTATCTATAAATAAAGTGCATTAAATTCATTTAAAGAGTATTTCCGCTCTTTACCAATAAAAAAATGTTAGTATTTTATATTATTATAGGGAATGATTGAGGTTTATAAAAAAATTAACCTGATAGTCCAGACAAACCACAGCTGAAAACGCGGCCCCGGAATATTTAACCCCACACCACGAGCGGCCGCGCGTGACGTATTTATGGAAATATATTTTAAATCTTTCCTTACAACGTTTGTAACTTTCCCATACATATCCACCTGCGACGCGGGGACCGCGGACCCGGCCTTCCCCTCTCGCTTCGTGCCCTTCCGAGGGAGTAAGCAACGGTGATGGAGCGGTTACAGCATTCACGCCATATCCCAATCAGCGGCCACTTAGCGCCATCCGTCTGCTTCGTGTCGAGGACTATACTTGTAGGAGAGGAGGATTATTCAAATTGAAACGGAAAACACAACCTCTTAGATGCTTCGGCCGATGCAAAGCTACTGGAAATGGCTCCCAAATTAATAACTTTTCTGAATTTTCTAATCGTCTTTCGGAAACAAACCATTATTTTGATATTAACAAGGGTTTAGAATTCTTACATAGAAATAACGTAGGATTACAGTTGAATACATTAATAACCAGGTCCTTTCTGCAAAAAGCTACCTTTTAAATTTGTTTTTACATTAGTTCCTTATTAGCTATTCTTCTCCTATATATTTATTAATCATTTTTGTTAATTTCTTTATTTCCATTTTTTATTTTTAGCATAAGTACTTTGTATCATGATGAAGGGATCGTTGGCCACGAAACATATTTATAATGCAATGAAAAGTGGTTTTATATATATTTTCTTTTTGATCATGTGATATATAATCTCCTGCAAGCTTCTTTATTAAAATCAATACACAATCTAGCAATTGGTGAAATAAAAAACAAAGATAATTAATGTAAAAAGAATAGTATACGAATGGAACAAGGACAATAAAATTACAAAAACCTCATCAAACCCACCGTTTGGTACCAAACTGTACCTACTTATGTTTTTCTATCTCTTACCAGCAAATCCTTGTTGATTTTTCTTGTAAAAAGTTACCGAGTTGAAAGCATCTGCCGCTTAGGCATATTTTTTTACGCATATTCTCTGCCTTCTTGACATCAGTCATAAATTTAATTATCGACACATATAAAACTAAGTTAAAGTACATATACCGTTTAGCAAATTAATCTTATTTAATTCTGATTTTTTTCACTTTATTTAATATATATTTTTAGTTAAGTACTGTGTGATATTTGAAATAGGTGAAACATATTAATAGTTGTAACAATCAAATATTTTACGTATTACCTCTCTAAGAAAGCAGAACTACTCGTGTTCAGGGAAGGAGTTTGCTTACAGTATAATACATTCAAAGTAATGTAATTCAGTCTATTACTGATCAAATAAATGCTCATACTAAACAACAGACTTTTTAAAGGTTTCACATTTGTTTTCTACATACGATTTACTACTTTTCAGTTTGCATACAAATAACAGGTTCGAATACGTCATCAAACAATAGAAATTAGGGCAATTTAGTTTAAACATTAATTTTTTGATTATTTTGCAACACTTAATTTGTCATATTATTTATTGATATGGCATCGACTTTGTGGAATGACATGATAATTTATAGATAAATAAAATACTTGTGTAAGACCACTTTTGAGTTAAATTCAGACACGACTAGTTTCGAGAGCCACAGATGCTCTCGTCTACAGGTGAGATTATAAACTTAATAAATTTGAAATTATAATTCATTTGTTAATTTTTCTTTCAATTATGTACCTACCTAAGCATTTTACCGTGTTTGTGTGATCACCGACAACATAGAGCCCGACAGAGAGGTGAGGTGCAGAATAGAAATTGCAAGGGCTGCATTCAATTATATGAGACCATTATTTTGCAATGATAATCTCAAATAATCATCTCGAAATTAAGACAGAGAATGGTTAAGCGCTACAATGGTCCATACTTCTCTATGAAGTTGAAACACAGACATTGATAGGAAACACAACGAATTGTATAAAGGCCTTTGAAAAGTGGCTACATCGTAGAATGTTACGAAACTCATGGACCGATATAGTTACCAACTCTGAAGTGTTGAGAAGATCCGGCGTGGGAAGAAAGTTGGAGACCAATATTAAAACGCGAAAGATGGCATACTTGAACATATTCTTCGTAACGTTAAATATAGTCTAATGCAGCTCATTATGGAAGGAAAGATTGAAGGTAGTCGCGGGTTGGGTAGGAGGCAGATGTCCTGACTGAGAAACATCAGGAAATGGACCGGAGTACATAGAGTGGAGGAACTATTCCGGTTAGCACAGGACAGAAAAGCCTACGCCAGAGTGATAGCTGACATCTGGGGTACCTGACATGGCACAAACAAAGAAGAAGCATTGTACATCGACATTTATTTCTTTTTTAGTCCGTCTGTCCCTCAATGTGAGCATTTCCTTTTTGCACGTCTTCCAGTCCAATATGAACGTTGCGATGAGAGGCCTGTATGCGACCCTCTGTATTAGTTTCTTTCAATTGTACCATAAACCTGCCCAGTCACGAAAACACATTTTTTGTGGATTCAAACAATATAATATCAATAAATCCACTTGATATCAGATCTGATATAAATCGCTGATTAATTCCCTCGCATGTGTCAGCCTCAAAGGGTATTGTAATCAATCACAGGCATACTCAATAGATTAGTTTTCTCATTTCTAACCCCTACAGTACAACAAAGGGACCGACCACAATCAAAAGTAATCATCGTAAGGGATAGGTTAAATATGTATGGAAATGGGCCATACCGCTTTCACATTAGGTTTATATAATTTATTAAAACATGTATATATTTTGTTGTCACATGATCGTGACTGTGGAAGGCAAATGAAATTCTCGATATTAATTAAAGTTTTATTAATTAACTTAAATCACAGGACACGAATTTAACTAGAAATCTAGTATTTAATACACAGTATCTCGCACATATCACTCATTTGTGGAACACTTTATACTCGTCTTTTGAATATTCGCACGTCTGTGGTCGCACTTATTTTCTATACTCGCCAGGCCCTCGCTGATATTTTACTTTTTCTGTGACTTTTCATTTCATGTCTGAATTAGACTGACAATCCGCGCGCTTCTACGGACTTTATAACGGTCGTGTTCCAGAAACTTCTCCCGTATTTCAATAAAGATGGTCATTTATCGAATGTTCCCGAATACTCCTGCGCTTACGACCAACTTCAATAAAAACTTTTTTATTAATTAACTTATTTGCCTCCCACAGCCACGTCCCGTGATAATATAATTAAAGATTTTTGGTGTCAGCGATTGGCAAAGAGCAGTTCACTGCAGAGACTAGCGGAGGTGCTTTCTTGAGGAGACCAGGACCTACACCGAGTTGTTGAGCTAGAGATAATGATGGTTATTTAATAGCATGCTTTGATTAATGATGTGTTAATAATTTCGCCCAAAATGGGATGCCAGACGCCTTGCTGCCTATCCCATATGTATGAAATCTTAGTGCTTCCGGTAGCCGCAATACGTCTAAGCGAACTCCATTACAACTGCACATAAGACCCGTGCACGTATAGATAATTGAACGCAGTCAGCTTATTATTCTGTTGCCGCTCATGGCAAAGCCATATATATATTAATATATATTGTAGGGTGAGGCGAAACCTAACCTAATTAAAAATTATGTATAACATTTATTTAAATTACTTTTGAGTGCTTATCATACATGTGTGCAGTTAGTTATCTGACCACTGTTTAAGAGCTGTATTATAATTATATTATAAATAATCAGAATATTTATTTATTTTAACAGCTTTAGGTATACCATTTACAATATGATATATCGTTACCATGAAATAAGATTTGCGAACGAGCATTTCTAGACTACACATGGAATGAAATGGGCCGTAAGAAGTCAGGGGCGTCCAAATTATTAGAATTAATTATTTTATGCGCAAATATTAAATCACGTTAAGTTTGATTAGGCTTGTCCGATGTTAAATGTGATTATGTTTTACATTACTACTACTAATTCGACTATTAACTGACTGACTAATTCGAATTTTTTACCGCAAATTTTATTGATAACTCGTTTACATAAGTATTATAATTTGACAGAGTGACCACTTACAAGAAACCACCATACTAAGTTATTTAATAAGGTACAGGAATAAGTGTGTAGGTTAAATAGTAATTCAGGTAGTAAGTAGGTTTGTGCCGGTGTATGTGTGTATGTGTGCTAGCCGTTTATGCCGGTTCGTGCGTCCGGCTAGAGACGCGACGGGTCTGGACCACCACAAATTTTTATTTATGTTTTCATTCACACTCGCTGGGCGTCACCCGTAACACGAGCCCGTGTGCATGTGTTGTAGGCGATGCCTGTCAAGTAAGATGACACGGCGTGACATAGCGTGCATCAACACATTACGCTCCGGGTGCATCGGAGCGCTGCTTCCTCCCCGACTTCCGCGGCTGCAGCTGGTGCATCTTGCCAAAGTTTATGTTGACAAAGCGAAGTGCATTCGATTATTAATTAACACCAGTAACAACTATCTGACAGTCGGGACCAAACCAACTGACAATTGCGGTTGTAAAACATTTTAAAGAGAGGTTCGAAAGAGCTCTCGCTCGCGCTTATGCACTTACGAAGCGGTACTAGTGATGGATAGAATACTTTTGTATTGACATTTTGCGTTCCTTTGGCAATGCGGTAATTAAGAAATTCGAGTCAAGATCAAGTTTTTAAATCCATGAATCATCATCATCATTGTAATGTTCTTTCTCGTGTGTGTGGAGAAGAACATAGATGCTCGGAATTCCAATGAAACTCGTTGTGGGCTTTCAGTTATTTTGTTGGTTTACAAGTGACAATAGTTCGGTTGTGGTACAATTGGAGTAATTTTCACGTCGAGCCCGCAAAATGATGCCTCTCACTTTATAACTTACTCTCTCTCTTTTTTCCAAGCCGTCTGTCACTCTCAATCATCAGGCAGACGTCACACAGTTATAATCATCATAAACTCCACAGCCCTGGGTGGGCCTTGGCTGAATCCAGAAGTCTCCTCCATTCTTGTCAATTTGTTGCTTTTGTCATCCAGTTTGGTATTTGTAATATGGATGTGTCAGCGCTGACAGAGTCATTCCATCACAATTTAGGCCTTCCTGGTCTTCTTCATCCTTGTGGTATGGAGAATATGAAGCATTTTACAGGGTACTTTTTTTTTCTATAAATAGGCCACTTTAATGTATGATCACCAAAATAACTATACGCGCACGTTTTACGCATAACCATTACGGGTCGATTTTCTCCATGGCACTCCAATAACGTGTTATGTACCGATACACACATTGGCATGCGTTGGTGATATCTATACCAGAAAGAGAGAAAGTTATATAACTCGCTTGTCGTCAATGATTTGTGATATCTAGATTTATTTTTTAATTAACATACATATTACAATAGGTCGTTTATGACCCTGATAGATAGTCCTAGTGCGGCATGTGTGCATATTGTGAAATATTTCAAAGCAATTATAGGCATAAAATGTTACAGAATATACTTTATTAAAAAATTGGAAGTACTGTAGAAAATAAAAAGGGTGAATGAGAAAGGATCTACTGAACTAACTATGGGAAAGCGAATGAACGCATTTCATCTTCGGACCATATTTCCATGGCTCACATGGTCTTTACATTGTTTTTCTAAGTAAAAATACTAATAATTTCATAATTGCTGATTGTAGTTAAGTAAAAAATAACTCGGCACGACAGACAGTCGATAAATAATATTTGAGAATTTTCGCACAATTTTCAACTTTGATTTCAATTTCAAACGATCGGTTTCAACTTTAAATTCAACATGTTATGGCATCCTACGACAAGTACCCACCTTCAAAAGGATTCAATAATTATTGAATCCTACAACCTCTGTCGGAAGGACATTATTCTTGAATGGATTAAGATGGAAAACGAAGAGAAGTGATCTCTTATCACGTGCATCAAGAATAATACAACGAATCCTCAATAACGATAGATGTCAATGCTAGGGCTTAGAATTAATTTATTTTATCTTGTGAAAAATTGGTATTTTTTTATATCGGCCGATGATAGGAATTAATAATTAAATAATATTCTTATTAATGACTTCAATTGAAAGAAACAATGTAGATATAGGTAACTATTCAGGAAAATTGTGATGTATTTTTATCTTATTACTTCCTTTCTTTTAACTCGTGGCATCTGCTTGTCTGACGAAAAAACTTTGGATTTATTTTTAACCCTTTTCCCGTGATCCAATCGAGCTGAAACTTTGCAAGTAAACTCGTGGCAACGATCAATAAGATCAAATTTTCGTAAAAAAAAAAATAATAATAGTAAACATTTGGATTTTATCAAATTTTTAATGGTTTTTTCATACAACTCACTAAGTTTTATGGAGATTCCGACGCATATGGTAGACATGAAACCCGAAAATGAGAAAGGGAGTATTGAAAAAACTTGGTTTTTATGGGTTACTTTTTTTACAAATTGTTGAACTATCATTACAGTAACTTATATCGATTACGAAAAATTCAATCGTTTCAATACAAGTTAAATAAAATGATAAAAACCCTGCAGAAATTCCAATTGGAATTCTAAGGTTTTTATTATTTTATATTATAATCTTGCTTGTAACAAATTGTATTGATCAAGTTTAAGTTATTTGCGGTTCATTCCGTGTACTTTCCACACACTTTAGTCAAGAAATACACATACACAGCTTCTCACGCACTCTGTCCTATAAGAACCCACCTCTAGTCTCATCTGTCTCACCCTGATCTGCCGGTGAGTAAGGGTGGTCATCTGGACTCCATCTGAGCCCAGCTTTATAGCATGGCGATCGATCATGTAGTATTACGATCAAAAAGCGCAAAAGTTTAAACTTGCTTTGAAAAATTATTTTTTTTCTTTCTGCTTAAGATAATTGTCGATCCTTCCAAATTAGTTTGCAAATTTTAAATGAAGAAAAAAGTAACCAATAAAAACCAAGTTTTTATTATACTCCCTTTCTTTGTGAAATATAACAACAATTAAAGACGAATTAAAACATATAACATAACACTAAACTTACAGTAATTTAATATATTTCTTAAAAGTCAGATGTTTTGAGCTTTGATAAGACACTTCATGCTTTGAAGATTAAATTCTAAAAACATTTGTCAGTCAATTTAGATTTTCGACACTCGTAGTAAGTACCTATTATCTATACCGACGGAGTAATTCAAATTTAGAAAATATTCCGCGATGTTATCGGGCCCGCGTTGCTAGTAATCAAACTTTTCTAATGATTCCATTTTGAAAAAAACAATAAAATTTCTAAAAATCCGAAATTATGCTATAATTATTTATTTTTTTTAACGAAAATTTGATAGATCTTCTTCATCGTCGCCACGAGTCTACTTGCCAAGTTTCAGCTCGATTGGATCACGGGAAAAGGGTCAAAAATCGATCCATAGTTTTTTCGACGGCAAGCCGGCAAGCAAGCAGACGCCACGAGTCAAAAGAAAGGAAGTAATAATTTAGATAATTAGTTACTTACTTACTTGATTTTTTTTCTTGCAGGTGAATCCAATTGATCGCACCGATATTTAAATTGTGAATTGAAGTGAAGGTCAGACAGGCAGGGGTATTGGCGAGATAAAAACCCTGTACCCAGTTGATGTTGGTTATTATATCTTAATCGCTGTTAACTCGCCTAGGGACGGCTGGCTCATTTGGTATGCCGAGACTTGCCCGTAGTCCGCCTCCCCGGGTCCCACCAGCGCCTATTATCGCGCTAATTTACACTCCGAAATCAATAATCGGCTTCAACCCCAAGAATTACCATACGATACAGCGCCGGCGGTGGAACCTCTCAGAGGAGACAAATTGTTAGTTTAGATATACTTAGTTTTGATCTTACTTCATATTAAAGGATTTAAACAGATTAGAGAACAATGTCGAAAAACATCTGTATTTCAATTTTTTCAAGATCACTTTGTGGCACCATTTTATTAATTAAATTAAAAATTCAACATGATTCGGGAGCGATGCTCCCTTCTTCAGGATAATGAATGTATGAAATTAATGATCATATATAGACAGATTTTGTTTGATGGAAGAGAGTTGGAGGGGGCGTGTACAAAGTAATTATAATGGAAAAGTTTGTTTTATTATTTATAATTTCCTAAAATGAAAACCCCTAGCACTGTTGTGTAAAATTTAGAAACCGGTATTTATATCGAAAAAGTGGTTTGCAAATTCCGAATAAATATTAATTCTAAGACATCTCAAATGCTCGTTGACTCTCTAGCAATGTCGCTAGGGTGCCGCGTTGGCATTTGCGCGTCCGAGATTCGCACCCTACTCCAGCCGTGTAATTTCATTTTTTTAGCCGTAGAATTTGAAAGAAATCATGAACATCCTGACCAAACGTTCTGAAATGTTGATATTTTCAATGTTTAAGTGATGAAAACAAAATATGTTTTTATTAGTTATATAAAAATATAATTAAACACAGGTAGAGTAACATCGTTTATATTTCTCCCCTAATTTGATGATCGATTTATTTCATTAAAATATTTTCGGTGAAATAAGATTAATATGAATGGTTTTTATTGAGAGAATGTGTCAAATTCTCACTAGTAAATTTTATACTGAAAAGTTGTAGGACTTATTTGAAACAAAGACAGGTGAAATCCATCAGGATTTATCGGACGGAAGATATAGTTCAAGACTTCTTAGAAGAAGCAGTTGGATGTGTGCTGAATGAGGTTGTGATGAATCACCTGTTTCTATAGATTTTTTTTTTTATTATTTTTATTTTTAATTCTAAGATGATTTAAATGCTACGCGGGGAAAATTGAGCTAAACCCACCTGGCGGAGTATTGGAGCTACAAAAATTTGGGAATGATAAAACGCTGGTATTGGGAGGGAGTTGGTAGCGATTGATCGGATATAGGCTACGGGCAGTTACTATTTAATTCTTATAAATCATATTAATCTTGTGGTGGAGGCTAGAATTATAGGTAAAGACGGGTTTGGTACAAATGGTTGACGATCGATGCGGTCCGAGCGGTCCACATGTGTTCCCCATAAAGATATACCGAACATGTTTTTCAGAGATTTGGGTCGCGGTTATTGCGTTTTGGACTATTAAAAAACCGATTAACGTCTACTCCAAGGTGACGATGATATTGACATTTCCACGAGGTTTCTGAATTATGGGCTTTTTTACTGGATTTTTGAAACCGTTTAAGTGTCATTTATCGTCATCTCGAGTGGATTCCCGTGCAACAGAGATGCGGAATATAAGCAAAAGTAAGGAAGGCAGGTCCCAATCAGTGAGATGGCGAGAGGAAGCGCCACATAAATAGTTTAAACAAATTGGCCGCGAAGCACAGATTAAACGTATACGATGTACCAGAGGGGTGATCTTAACTGAGCGAATAATGATTTATTTTCGTTTCGCGGGAGTCGGATAACGTAGGCAGATAGGAAAGTTAACTATAATTCCATTATATTTATCTGTAGACTGACGCTCTGTCGAGAAGCGAATAATGATTCATTTTCGTTTCGCGGGAGTCGGATAACGTAGGCAGATAGGAAAGTTAACTATAATTCATTATATTCATCTGTAGACTAACGCTCTTCAGGCTTTTACAACAGATAGGTAATTGCGCAATGACGGTATATATATATAGTTAGGAAAGAGATAACGATAACGTGTAAGCATATTAATGGCACGACAAGAAAAGAAAATACTCAAATATAGATACAATATATTAACTATGTAATCACTACAAACCTGTCCGACATTAGCGTAGTCTCATCAGAACGGATAACGTGTATACGATTGACTATTCTAGCTCAGACTTCACCGGGTTTGGTAGTAATAACCCACAAAACATAATTGGAACAAGTGTATCCAGATAAGAATATGGTAAATAAAATAATATGAATTTGCGGCCATATACACACGAAATAAAAGGATAAAGCATATGGGGATCTTATGAATGGATGGATAAATGAAACAAATATATATAGGAGTAAATGCAAGTATATAAGTGCCAAAAACATAGGAGAACATTGTGTGATAGAAATTCAAAGACGGGAGGAACAATAATGTGAAGTGGAACGGATATAGCAAGAGCATGTAATAATGGTATACGTAGAAATACAGACAACTGCTTGAGACCGATTCGACAGATACTAGCAATCTTTCAACACACCTCTAAGAACATGGTGAGTAGTATATAGTTATCAGCGGAGGCGTCCAGTACCTTGGCAATAAATAAGCACTGAATTGATCCGACGCCTTGCCTGCTGCACTGGAGGTATATTTATTTATTTATTTTATTTATTTTCATTTATTGGTTTTCTTACAGCCATATAATTAATCAATCTTGAAAAAAAAACAATAATTGATGTACAGAGTTTTGGGCCAATTACAAGAAAACACATAAAAGAAAAAAGAAAAAACATGTCCAATAGTGGGTTTGTGTGAGTGTGTATTTGTGTGTTTATTTATTTATTTATTTATTTTGTTTTGGGAAAAATTAACAGCAAAACGATCTTAAAAATTTTCCACTGAATTTAAAAAATTTACTTTAACTTACATTAATAGTTTATTGTATTATAGCGAATAGTACTCTTCCAGTATTATATTGTTCGAGAATATTCACTGGTTATGTAACATAGGTATTTTGTGGATCAATCTTACTGCCAATAAAAATATTAATAAATGTTTACAAATTAATATATAGACGACATGGCTACGTGAGCCCTGGGTACAACCGGAGAACTTCAATGTTTAAATTCCGCAACGGAGGGACCTAATACGTCCCTGTGCGCGGGGTGCCGCGGGCGTAAGACAGGATTCATTGGGTGATCCACGAGAAAAGATCGCCCAAAATTAATTTAAAATTAGGTATAGTACCTTTGGATGATTGTTATATCTAGGTATGCAGTGTGTACATGGTGAGTATAGGGAAATTGATCCCATGATATAGCGGCCAAGAAACGTTAAATTTCCGATAAAGACGAGTGAAAATACGAGGGAACGGGACATGATAATGGTAGATAGTGAAGAAACATCAACTATGATTAGGGGAGTACCCGATAGATTGTGGTTACGGTTGATCAAACGACAATATGGACTGAACTTAGAAATTAAATATTAAAAATTAATTATCGCGCTTGCGAAGCGAATTTAAATCGTCCGCCCCAAAACAGGCACAGGGACAGGGACAGAGACCGCAACAGAAAGGTGGAGCCAACTGACGGCTCTGAGTGGTTTCAGGGTTGGGGACCACAAAAATAGACCTTAGTAGGCGGAATTCTGATATCAGGGATGGCATAGATTAGTGAAACCAAAGAGGCTGGATATGGGCCCTTTTCCCGCGAGGGGGGTTTCAAAATGTCAAGACAGTGCAGTTTTTGGGCAGTCGGTGTGGACATCTACGGGGGTGCGAAATCCGCGTCGGTTGTTTTTTTTAGTGATAGTTACAGTGAGTGATAGTTACCGTCGACTTAGAGTTTCCCAGTGTTTGAAAAATTATAGTTTAGCTTCAAGTGAAAGTGGTGCACGGGTAATTATACTCTTCGACATTGTTGATTGCTCACGATAAAAGAAAAGGGGGGTACGGGTTTGATTTATTTTATAAAGGGTAATTAATTTGGCATATTAGAACTTCGGAAATTACTGCGCTTTATTAAGTTGATTAGTCCGGCATATATAGAACTGATATTTGCAGATCTCCGGAAACTAGCTGTGCGTTATAAAGATACCTATTTTATGCTAAACACGCGGGAAATTGTTATTAAGTCTTATAAAAATACCTATCTTATGCTAAATACGCGAGGTCCTGTTAAAAGGGTTTTAACTCAGAGTACGGGTTTGATTTTATTTTATAAAGGTAATTAATTTGGCATATCAGAACTTCGGAAATCACTACGTTCTATAAAGTTAATTATTTTTATCGTCTTACTAGGTTCACAGAATAATACTCGCAGAATTTCAGGAACCGCTAGGGTTCAATTTAGTTAATTTTTCGTTTTACTAAGTATACAGGAATAGTATTGGCGGATCTCCGGAGACTAGCTGTGCGTTATAAAGATACCTATTTTATGCTAAACACGCGGGAAATTGTTAAAAGATAAAAGAGTTGTTACTAACAGATTTGATTTTAAATAAGTCTCATAAAAATACCTATCTTTTGCTAAATACGCGGGGTCTCATTTTAATTTTTACATTTGTAAGGCATATAATATTTCGTTATATGAAATGTTTCGATTAGACCGGATTTATTTTAGTTATTGAAAGAATATTTAGTTTATGTTAATAATTTTTTTTTGTTTATGTTTAATAGTAAGAGTCCGTCAAAATTATAGCGAATAAATTCCGGGATTAAAATTACGTCTTGTGAAAAATAAAGCCCATAATAATCTAGATTTTCATTTCGTTTAAAATTATATAGAGTAATTCCGTGAGAATCGGGGTTTATTTACAATTTCACAGATGTATAAATTCCATTATTCTAGAAAATTATATAAAATAATCTCGTGAGAATCGGGGCTTATTTACGATTTTACAGATGTATAAATTCCATTATTCTAAAAAAATTATATAAAATAATCTCGTGAGGAACGGGGTTTATTTACGGTTTTACAGTTGTACAAGTTTCACTATTTTATAAAGTATATAAAATTGCTTTCGTTCGGCCCGGGTTATCTTATATTATATAGGAAAACATAGATCTCGCGCTATCAAAACATATAAAACGTTTCATGAGGCTCGAATTGTTTTGCGCGTTGGGGAAAGTATATAAGATAAAAATAAGTTTAATTTGGTTCGGGTTATTTTATATTTTATGAAAGATATTTGCCTCGCGGACTCAAACTATGAAAAAAAAATTTTTCAATTAGTTCTGGTTATACTTTAGGAGTGATGTAAACTTCGCGGTTGTGATCCTATATAAAAATCACATTAGTATAATTCGGGTTACTTTGTATTGTACGAAAACGTAAATCTCGCGTATAAAAAAAAACGTATATCATGTAGTCAAACATATAAAAACTTCTAGTACATTGTTTCGATAGACCGGGGTTGTATTATACCTATAAAGATGTAGGGCCTCGTTATATTGAAAATATATAAAAACCGCCTGGGGCCGGGTCTTCTTATTTATAAACTATATAAGATTTCGTTGCATTTAGTTATACAAAATGCTTTCGTTCGAGAATTCGCGTTTCATTTAATAAATATGAAACATATAGATTTCGGTTAGAACTATTTTAAAATGTTTCGTTTAGAATTCGCGTCTTGTATTATAAATGTGAAACTTATAATATTCGTTTTGAGCTAAAACGTATGAACATAGAAACACTACAGTTTCGACCGCTATTTTGTTTACTATGCCTAGGACATTCTTGCGGTGTATTAGACTTGATGGTAAAATTTAAACTCTTACTCTGTTTAAAATATACGTAGTGTCTCCGCCTAGATTGGCTTCACGATATACTTTATGAAATTTGTAAGTTCCGCTGTCCTAAAATTATATAAAATTACCTTCGTTTAGATCGGGTTATATCATATTCCTCGCGGAACGCGTAAACCTCGTTGTCCTGAAACTAAATAAGGATGTTTCACCTAGACCGGGTTCATTTTACATTTTAGGAAGAACATAAATCCCGCGTCTTTCACTACATAAAATGGTTTCGGTAAGATTGGAGTTGTTTATACTTGTAAAAATTACAGAATCCCGTTATTGTTAAACTATATTAAAATGATCCGGAGGAGTATTTGCCGGAGAGTAGATATCAAATATTCGAGATGATAATAAATTTATATTAAGAATAATATTAAGAATAAAACTAAATCGGCGGACCCTAAAAGTAATATGTATTGACCTTATCAAGATGTAGACTAGTGGGGTTTTATTATAGAAACAATTAATTGTTCAACAACGACAAGTGGTCGCTTCACGGGTTTGTTAAAACTTATAAATGCATGGAATCCTAGATTCAAAGCTTAATCCCGGTATTTCGGATAAATATAAGAATATGTAACATCGGAAAATAACGGGTAACGGTTTTATGAAAAATATCGGTGCGTATAATCATTAGAGTATGATCATTAGAATTAGAGTTTAGTTTCGATGACCCGGGTAAGTACGGATGCGTAAGACGGAAATAAGGACTATGTTACAGTATTATTAAGATATATGAATACTTACAATTGTCGAGCTAGAGTCTAATTCCGGTATCTCGAGGAATATAAATTTGAAGAAAAGAAAATTATGTCTAGTTTCGGTTTGATTAAAGTATATAGGTACACCGTGTGGCTGGATACTAAGCCCCAGCTACGGAAACTTATAAACGCGTAATGGCAGGATCAAAGGTTAGGTCGCGAACTATAGTTAATTAGGGGCCTGTGAATCGTATGCGCGTGCAAGGCAAGTGTCCGCAATCCTTAGGTATAAAGTGAGAAGTGAAACTACGATGCACTGGAATGGATAATCGGCGGCAGATGGGTAAGTCATGTCATCCTCTTTCCGTTTTGAGATTATAACGATATATAAAGGTGGCGCACGATTAAGAAGAATGGTCTCGGGTTCGACACCCCAGACAGAGACGGAAGAAGCGCCGACAGTGAAAGCTAACCCCTGTACCGTAAACTTTAAATATATTTTCATCCACAGGTGTTTGCATGTCGAATCCGTACTGACCATAATAGGGGCGAATTAATTTGCCAAATTAACCCTTCTCTGCATGTGTGTGAACTTCCAGGGATCGCGCGGCCCGTGTGCTCGACGCCGAACTTATTTATTCATTTCTATTTATTTATTTAATTGATTGATTGATTGAATGATTAATTAATTAATTAGGTATTTATTTGTCTATTCATATATTTATTCATTTATTTGTTTGATTGACTGATTTATTAATTAATTAATAATATATTTATTTATTTAATTGATTGATCGATTGATTAGTTAATTAATTATATATCTATTTATTCATTTTTTTTATTTATTTATATATTTATTTATTTACGTACTCATACGTCTGTGCATCGTCGGGGGGGGGGGGGGATAGTCAGATCAGCATCGCCACCGTCATCATCACCGAATGCCGTGTCCCAACTATATACCACGCGCCAAATTACATCACCGTCACTGAACGCCGCGTTCCGATTACACACTACTCGCTATGTTACGTCGTCGCCACCGATCGCCGCGTTCCAGTTATATATCGTCAGGAGACGTTCTCATAGTACCATCATCATCATCATTAGCGGTGTTTCGGCTATATATAGTCAGGAGACGTTACGATAGTATCATCATCATCATCATCATCACTAGCGGTGGTTCAGTTATATATCGTCAGGAGGCGTTTCGATAGTATCATCAACATTATCGTCATTAGCAGTGTCCCAACTATATATCGTCAGGAGACGTTTCAATAGTATCATCATCATCATCATCATTAGCGGTGGTTCAGCTATATACCGTCAGGAGGCGTTTCGATAGTATCATCAACATCATCATCATTAGCGGTGTCCCAGTTATATATTGTCAGGAGACGTTCCAATAGCATCATCATCATCATCATCATTAGCAGTGTCCCAGTTGTATAAAGTCAGGAGGCGTTTCGATAGTATCATCATCATCATTAGCGGTGTTTCAGCTGTATATCGTCAGGAGGCGGTTCGATAGTATCATCATCATCATCAGCGGTGTTTCAGCTATATATCGTCAGGAGACGTTACGATAGTATCATCATCATCATTAGCGGTGTTTCAGCTGTATATCGTCAGGAGGCGTTTCGATAGTATCATCATCATCACCAGCGGTGTTTCGGCTGTACATAGTCAGGAGACGTTACGATAGTATCATCATCATCATCATCATCATTAGCGGTGGTTCAGCTATATATCATCAGGAGACGTTTCGATAGTGACAACATCATCTTCATCAGTGATGGCAGGGTTCCAGTTACACATCAGTCGGAGAAAATTAGGCAGATCCCATCATCATCGATGGCAGGACTCTAGCTGTTCACCATTTGGAGAAAATACACCGACATCCCTGGCCAGGGGCTAGGCATATCCCTACTGTCCAGATCCACCTTTCCATCTACTAATATGAGGGGTCATGGCCTCGTGAAACCACATGGCAACCAACCATTACAAGTATTTATTTATGTATTGTATATGTATGTATATGTATGTATATTATATTTTATTAGTATGTATCTATTCGTACGTAGTGTATGAGGGGGCTCTTCACGGGTGGCACAACACCCGTGCGGATGTCTTCCCTCGTCTGGAATGGATTGAACGTATTGATGCATACCAGATTATAATAAGTACTACCTGGGAGGGTGGTTGCAGTCACTGTAGTGTCGCGAATGGCCAATGGGCTGCAGTTGCTCACAGGCGAGGGTTGGGGAGCCTAGGAAACTCCCCCTCCCCACTCGCATATTTTTGACTTGACAGGTGGCCCGGGACCATCTTTACAGTAGCTTCAGTATATATACCGTAGTTTAACTTAGTTTAACCTGGAGGAGTTGGAATTCGGGGGGCAAACTGGCTCTGAGCCCGGACGCCAGACACTGACGCGAGGGATGGTGCGGTACTTTGCACAGAAGAGGCCCAACATGAAAAGGCGCATCCAGGCTCAGGTCAACGTATCCGGAACTCGTGTCGGGAGAAGGAGGATGGGATCAGTCACCGATGAGCCTTTGGGTATGGAGGAGCCGAATTTAAAGCAAACACATTTTCCGCGTACACATACATTTGCACATACCTTCCACAACCCCCTTTATCCACTAGAACCCAACGTACCACTAGAATGAGACATAGGGCCAGTACAGGTGACGGAACTTAGGCCGGCTAGTAAATATACGTAACAATGTAATTGATATAAAAATAATGCAGAGTAAATATAAAAGATCGTAAGGAATAAGCACAGCGAGATAACGGCGGAAGATAAAATTATTAATCAGCGAGGGCGTCGAAGGCGGAATCATCCATAGGAGCGGCTACGAAGGACTCGAGGGCTTTCAGGGAATCTATGTACTCTATATGTGCATGCGCATGTGATAACGGCACGTCACTAACCTTTCCAGTGGATGGCGGTCGATCCCATACAGGTAGGACAATGGGGGATCGAGCGGAGAGGGCGTGGGAGCAGAGGATCGCGCACTCTGGAAGCGCAGCTACACCAGATGCAGTGGTTTCAGTCCGTAGGAATGATAGGTCAATAATATAGGGCCACGGAACATAGTATGTTTAGCAATTGCACCGTAGGGCTTAATTGACGTGCTAGGTAGTTTTGTTTGCGTTTTCCATGAACATTCACGAACTTCATACCCCAGTATTTAATTTAAGTAAAGCTTGCGTTAGGGTTACCACTAAACCAATTCATCCCCTATAGTTCGAAACAAAAAATTACACAACGTGAACTGGGGAGGTCTTGAATAAAGCGAGGGTGTTTGGAAATACTACGTTAAAAACCGTAGAGCCTTCACCCGACGTAGATAGATAGCTTGTTTGCCTCTAACAAGGCGTAAACTCAGTTAGGAGTAGGATCGAGCTGAAAGGCGAAGAAGAGGATCCATCACAAGGTGGGATACTTGAGATAAAAATACAGGTAATCTATAATTTCTATGTAAAGTAATGCATTATTTTTCCGGCCCAAACGGCACGATTCAACCCCCAATCGCACGGAGTCTCCTTTATTTCTCTTTACATTTCCGAGAAACACATTTCTTGACCACCGCGCAACGTCACAATGCAGTGGCAGGAATATATATCGTAATTTTCCAGTTAATCCGTATGCCTTTAAAGACGGGGATATAAAACGTTTTAAATGAAATTTCGTAACAGTTTCTTATTTGAAATTTTCATTGTAATCTCATGAAAGGCATTTGAGTGCACAGTTGTACAATATTTTTAATGGTACATTATTTGTTGAAATGTGAAATTAAATTAACTAGATTTTTAACTTTTTACTTTTTTTAAAGTGTTAACTTCACGGTTGGACTTAATTTTTCATGAAAAAGAAACTAAAAACATTAATTAGATAAAAAAAAAATATATTTTTATTTACGTTACATTTTTTAATAACATAATATAATGAGCCAAACTCAGAAAACATCTTACCATATTCAGGTATACATTTAATTAACTTATTAATGAACAATTAAAAACATTATTTTTGCCCGCAGAGGGATAATTAATTATTTAAAATAAATGGTATAAGTCGTACAGAGACATGAGAATGAATATGAGAAACGTGTGTGGAAGTCTTTTTATATTCTTATGTAATCTTTATATTTTATTTCACGCGTAATCAGGTCATTTATTTTTCAGCTTGGTTAATATAAAGATTGATTAATTTAGCGATACAATTTCGATACGACTGTATCTTCGTCAATTGTTAGGCTGGGCGTAAAATGTGCAATGGAGGCATTCGTTTAGACTTTAGACAATTTAGAAATTAAATTAGAATTTTAAAATCGCTTAAATCGATATCAGAACCAATATGCTAAACTATTTTTTTTTAATTTAACTAAGATAAAACTTTTTTTCTTATACAAAAGTAATAAACTTAACATTTTTTACAATAATTATGGAAGCAATTATCGACAGCCCACGGCCAAAAAACTCGTATTCAGTGTCTTAGAAAAAATCAATAGGTTCTGAATATGTATATGTACGCAAAATATGTTTTCTTTTACAAATGTCTAATATTATCTAAGTTATATTTTTTAATTTTAAAGAAATTTCAACATTTTTTGATGATTTTCAAAAGGCTTTTTTTATATTAAGAAATTATTTTTAATAATATATTGTATTTACACGCAGATTTTGAGTTATCAGTCACCATGTAAAAGTTTTTTTATTGAAAACTCGTCAATTACTATTTGAAAATAAAAATTCCAAAGCATGAAATATTTCAACAAATGACGCAGTTTGAAAAACAGATTGATTTTAAAACTGCGTTATTTTTATAAAAAAATTGCGGTCTAGCATATACATTCTGACATAAATGAACAATAAAAACCCACATTTTCGAACAAAATTGCCAAAATATGCAGTTGCAATGAAATTCCAGCCTTGAGTGTTTTTTTATTCTCAGGTAGAAATTGATTTCGTATAAAATTATAAATCATTGTTGATCTTAGCAGCGGGGGACATTAATAGAAAAACCTTTCTGGGTCGATTTTTGTTGTTTATGTCTGTCCGAGTATGCGGCGGATCGGGTGGGTGGGGGTGAGGGCGGCGCGGGTCGGGGAACTTCCTGAAGGGTGATTTATTACAGCCCCCGAGCCAGACAGCAGTCAGATTTTCAGACCTTTGATTTTATCAAACCGTCTGACAAGTCGCTTTCCGCCCCGATTCAACCCCAGACCCCCGTGCACACGTCTTCCGGACCCTGGCGGTGCATTATAAAACCGGAAGTACATCAATAACAATTTTATTATTATATTTATCCACCGTTTTATCTTTCTGCTAGCCGTGCACTCGTGAAAAATAACGAGATATAATAATTTCAAGATTTTGATGCCGAAAATTCATGAAAAAAAAAACATTTGTTTTTACTCCCTTTATATTAACTCGTGGCGTCTGCTTACTTGCTTGCCGGCTTGCCGTCAAAAAAAACTTTGGATCGATTTTTGACCCTTTTCCCGTGATCCAATCGAGCTGAAACTTGGCAAGTAGACTCGTGGCAACGATCAAGAAGATCTATCAAATTTTCGTTAAAAAAAAATAATAATTAAAGTATAATTTCGGATTTTTAGAAATTTTATTGGTTTTTTTCAAATTGGAATCATTAGAAAAGTTTGATTAGCAACGGCAGCCCGATAACGTCGCGGAATATTTTCTAAATTTGAATTACTCCGTCGGTATACATAATAGGTACTTCACTACGAATATCGAAAATCTAAATTGACTGACAAATGTTTTTAGAATTTCATCTACAAAGCATGAAGTGTCTTATCAAAGCTCAAAACATCTGACATTTTAGAAATATATAAAATTACTGTAAGTTTAGTGTTATGTTATATGTTTTAATTCGTCTTTAATTGTTGTTATATTTTACAAAGAAAGAGAGTATAATAAAAACTTGGTTTTTATGGGTTACTTTTTTTAAATTTACTTTATTCCCTTTAACCTAAAACCAATGTATAAATTTCTAGACCGTATAATTTGGTGGGCCGCGCGCTGATTGACAAATAACACTCGGACGCCCGCGTGTCATCAGTGTTGTTATTATAATTCCAGCATAATTCTAGCAAGGTACGGATGTTACAGACAGATTGACAACGAATTAATATATTCAACGTTACAAAGCTATATACATATATTAGTGGTGAACATTCCTAGCAAAAACAACCAAAAAAGTCACCTTGATAGAATAAAAAATAAATAGAAAAAAAAACAAACCCTAATGATCGCTTGTATTAAAAATCACGAATCACACTCGGACGCCCGCATGTCATCAGTGTTGTTATTTTAATTCCAGCGTAATTCTAGCAAGGTACGATGTTACACACAGATTGACAACGAATGAAAATATTCAACGTTACAAAGCTATATACATATATTAGTGGTGAACATTCCTAGCAACAACAACCAAAAAAGTCACCTTGATAGAATATAAAATAAAAATAAAAAACACCAAACCCTAATGATCGCTTGTATTAGATAAGCTATTCATTTTCTTCACTACGTAAAACTCTCGTGTTAAATATAACTCTATTCAATTTGTTATATTTAAATATATCTAACACGTATCATAAATTTGTTACATTTAAATATATCTAACACGTATCATAAATTGCTAATATCCACTCCAAATTTTTTACTTTATTGTCATACGCTTATAACATGATCGATCTTTGTATCATTTTTAGTTAGTTTTTTTATAAAAACCTTTTTTTTAATTTTTTTTTTAAATATAATATTTTATGTTTATTGAGCTGGAGTACAAAGTTATTAAATGTTTACTCTTAATTAACTCCGTTACTAAAGTTTGAGCAAATATTCACGGGTCGATTGCCTAAGTACATCAATCAAGGCGTCATGTAGCTATGCAGACTGCCTAATATGATTAATTAAGGCGTATAGCAGCTATGATATTGTACAAGTGAGTTATTCACGGTGTAAAGGTGTTATGCATATGACCCAATATGATCAACTTACCAGTACTCGTCGGTTGTTGCTGGTAACATCACTACCTGGTTTACCAGCGGCGTTCAGTACTTTGAAGTAAGCTATACTTAAATAGAATTTCTACAAAAATCTTCAAAATAAATTACAGGCTGTCTCGTAGACTTCGGAGGAGTCTTATTTTTTATACTTTAGCTCAATAGTTAAGGAGGTAAGCGACATCAAAGTTTTCATTTTTTTAAACACTTCCTACCTATCTTCAAAGTTTTCAAACTTAGCTCGGACGAAAGATTTTTTGATGATCCTTTTCACTTCACTTTTATATGAAGCCTTACATTATTTCTTAATTTGTTCATCCTCTTTAGTCTATGAAATTGTCAAACTGGATGATGATTTCATGGCGCATTGAAGTCGATGCAAATCCGATTAAATCAATTAAATAGATATCAGACATGCATGGTCAGGCGTTCAAGAACATTAGCTTACAAATGGTAGGCCACAAAGCCAACCATCAAACTCAGCCTAACTGTAAAATCTAAATAATCTTCTGATCTAATGATAAATCGGCTCAATATTCTGATAATTGTTCAAATGGTATTTTGGCAGATGTGTTATGCGTGTCGCGAGATATGCTTGGATTGTATGTGGGTGCGCGTTTTGTTAGAAGATCAATGCCCATCTGTCGAAACAATATCGCCTGGCACATTTATGTATAGTCGCTGAAAACATATTACGTGAATCTCATACAGCGTGGTGTGTATGTGTATGACAACAAGTAGATATGAATGCATGGTGAGATGGATAAATAGGATGACCAGAACATACTGGCGGTTGGTAAAATGTCGAATTTATTGCAAGTTCAGATTACAATGATATATTTCGCGGAATATAAAGAATGTTGCGACTGTCTCGTGCAGTGTTCGGAAGAAGATTATTGAACGTGATATGAACGCGTATCAACCAATCACGATTGATAGCCGCGAGGCGCTTCGCGTCCTTTCTATATCAAAATTAAAATGCACTTGCCAAGGGAGGGGAGCGGGAAATTTAAGAACAACACCACCAATATTTAAATATTTACATAATTTATTTAATTAAAGCAGAATTCTTATCTTTAGACTTATCAACTAAAAAAAATATCACTAACCTAAAACTAATCCTACCTAAACGCAAGCAGTCCTGATTCGCAAACGTTATCGTGTCCTGTCACTCGTTGCACGAAACACATTTCACTATCCGCGGCCCTCATAGCCGCGGTCGTGGTTGCCGCGGGTGGCTCCTTTTGGCACACCGCGCCTACATCTGGCGGGGGCGCGGTGTCCTATCCCAGGCCACGCGCTCTGTCCCGCCGATCGTCGCCGCTGCGTTGCATCGTCGGGAGACATCTGGCCTTCCTCCTGGAACTCCTCGTGGAGGACCGGCCGCCATCCGAGGCAAGGCGGCCATCCTCGTCGCCGCGTCTTCTTTTCTGCGGGTGGCGTCCCGAGGCTAGGACTCGCCCTCGCCGGGAGGGCGGTCGGGGCGAACTAATTCGGGCTTGCCACGCCGATCTCTCTTCTCCCTGCCCAGGGAGCCTCTCCCCGCGCACCCCTTCTCCATACTCACAACCCGCGCGGGGGTCGGATACGTCCGAAACTTTCGCGCGGAAAAAATATTCGGCGCGAAACCCATTATACCCGTCAATGTTCGTAAATTACTGCTTGCGTTATTATATCTAATACTAGCTACGAAATAATATTTACACTATAACAAATCTTATTCTAACATAACATTATCTTACTCTAAAATAATAATCTTACTCTAGGGTAACAATATAATTTTTAACGCAGCAAAACAGGACTGCGTTGTTCGCTCGCATCTGTTTTGCTGGCCCAAAAAAAAAAGGTCGACTTAAGGATGGAATTCCTAGAATAAAGCGATTTCGGAGCGACACAAATTAATGCGGTTATATCACCCGCCTCCCGCCTGTTTTAACGCGTCCGTATCGCGTGATTCTCGGAATTAAAATCTATTTACCATCGATAATTAACATAAACGACTGGTAACGAAAAATTCAAAAACAAAACTCGCGTTCGAGCGGGAAAAATTACTTTACATACTCGCGTCCCCGAGTTAATGTGTACCCTACTATACAGTTCGTCCTTCTAACCGTCTACGCAATTCTCTTCCGTCCTCATAGGAAAGAGAATTCGTCTCCTGTATACGTCTGTATACTCCGTAACTCGTTGATTCCATGTTGGTCCCGTCGCCAACACATGGACATCGTTCTCGCTTCGACCCCCGCGTGGGTAAGCATCTCTCTCATCTTCGCCTCGCTTCGTATGCGCTCGTTCGGGACCTCGTTGCGTCCAGTCCCGTGCCAACGCTATTATGACACCGGAACAAATTCCTTCCCGACGAATGTATAGTCCAGTACACAAAACACTACCGAAAAAAATCTATATTCCCGTCTCGATAACCCCCTCGTACGAAAAAGAAATTACCCCAAAAAATTTTAAATCGCGCCCGCGATCACAATACAAATTAATTAAATATCCGGCGAAATAATCCCGACATCGGGCCGCATCACAAACACAATAGACGCCGCGCTGGCGGTCTATTCGCCGTTCTCACTTACGATTGCAAAACCCGAAGCCGCGAAATAACCCACTATAAAATTGAAATGTTCGGAAACGAAAAAAAACAAACACAATCTTAATTTTTACCTTAGGCGCCACGAATTTATTATTTTTTTTACTGTACGACCGCATTCTCATAATTTAGTCGATACACGAATAAAAAAAAAATCACCGAGCTTCCGATTCATTTATAAAAACCCGCGCATCGCTCCGTTTCCCTTGGCAACTCGCGCATTTTTTTTCGATCTCAGGGCAGATCCGTTGGAAATCCATTTTTCCAATCCTTTTCTACTTTCGTAGAAAAGACGCGATCGAGAATCACGCTTGGGCGACAATTGATAAGCGTTAACATCAAACGGGTCGCGGGCGACCAGTACCTACCTCGGCCCCCGCGGTCTACCATCGGTGGCGATTGGTCCGTTGGCACGCTCGAGGGACTAGAGTCTGGATAGGTCCAGATCCTCCACAGTATAAAAAATATTTTACAAAGAAGGAAGAATATTCTGTCAATCGAGAAATACTCGGAATTATGTATACCGGAAACTTTGAGAATATTGGGCCTTTATAAATACGTGAAAACACAAAACAAAATATTGTTCCGACAGGGAATCAAGACCATAGAAGTGAAACCATTGGTGATTCAGTGCACTTGACACCGACCAGCGAAATAAATGAAGAGAGTACCTACCGGGCGTTGGATAGTGAATAACTGCAATCACAGACGTGCGAATATTCGAGAAGACGAGTATGTATAAAGTGTTACACGTACTAATAACGAAATAGTTAGAAATTAGTGTGAAATAAAGAAAAGTGCTCCAGTTAAATTTGTTCCAGTGACTTTCGTAATTTAATAGATACATTAATTAATTTTAAGTGTATAATTTGTCTCCTATTTTCGTGATCCGTGACAATCTATTTTTAAAATTATATATATATATTAGGTCCTTACATATGAAATTGATGTTTAGTATGGGAGGAACATAAAGCCGATTTTTTTTTTATTATAATATATTTATTTAATCAAAGTATGTACCATTGCTATCTATGCACTTTTGCCATCTCATAGGTGGTTCATCGATCCCTTTACTAAAAAAACCATTCGGACGGTGTGATGAATCGCCTGTTTCTATAGATTTTTTTTTTATTTTATTAATTTTATTTTGAACTCTAAGATGATTTAAATGCTACGCGGGGAAAAATTGAGCTAAACCCACCTGGCGTAGTATTGGAGCTACAAAAATTTGGGAATGATGAAACGCTAGTATTGGGAGGGAGTTAGTAGCGATTGATCGGATATAGGTTACGGGCAGTTACTAATCAATTCTTATAAATCATATTAATCTTGTGGTAAAGCCGTGTTTGGTACAAATGGTTGACGATCGATGCGGTCCGAGCGGTCCACATGTGCTTCCCATAAAAATGCTGAACACGGTTTTCAGCGGTTTGGGTCGCGATTATTGCGTTTAGAGCCGTTAAAAAACCGATTAACGTCTACTCTAAGGTGACGATGATATTGACAGTTCCACGAGGTTTCTGAATTATTGACTTTTTTGCTGGGTTTTTGAAACCGTTTAAGTGTCATTAATCGTGGTCTCGAGTGGATTGCCGCCCAAGAGAGATAGCAGAATATGAGCAAAAGTAAGGAAGGCAGGTCTAATCGGGGGATCGCGAGAGGAAAACGCCCCATAAATAATTTATAGGAATTGGCCGTGAAGCACGGATTAAAACGTATACGATGTACCAGAGGGGTGACCTTAACTGAGCGGATAATGATTTAATTTCGTTTCGCGGGAGTCGGATAACATAGGCAGATAGGAAAGTTAACTATAATTCCATTATATTTATCTGTAGACTAACGCTCTGTCGAGAAGCGAATAATGATTCATTTTCGTTTCGCGGGAGTCGAATAACGTAGGCGGATAGAAAAGTTAACTATAATTCTATTATATTTATCTGTAGACTAACGCTCTTCAGGCTTTTACAACAGATAGGTAATTGCGCAATGACGGTATATACAGTTAGGAAAGAGATAACGATAACGTGTAAGCATATTAATGGCACGACAAGAAAATAATATACTCAAATATAGATACAATATATTAACTATGTAATCACTACAAACCTGTCCGACGTTAGCGTAGTTTCAACAGGACGGGTAACGTGTATACGATTGGCTATTCTAGCTCAGATTTCGCCGGGTTTGGTAGTAATAACCCACAAAACATAATTGGAACAAGTGTATCCAGATAAGAATATTGTAAATAAAATAATATGAATTTGCGGCCCATATACACATGTAATAAAAGGATAAAGCGTATGGGGGATCTTATAGATGGATGGATAAATGAAACAAATATAATTGGGAGTAAATGTAATATAACGCGAAGAAGCAAGCATATAAGTACCAAAAACATAGGAGAACATAGTGTGATAGAAATTCGAAGACGGGAGGAACAATAATGTGAAGTGGAACGGATATAGCAAGAGCATGTAGTAATGATAAACGTACAAATACAGACAACTACTTGAGACCGATACGACAGATACTAGCAATCTTTCAACACACCTCTAAGAACATGGTGAGTGGTATATAGTTATCAGCGGAGGCGTCCAGTACCTTGGCAATAAATAAGCACTGAATTAATCCGACGCCTTGCTTGCGGCACTGGAGGTTTATTTACTTATTTATTTTATTTATTTTCATTTATTGGGTTTCTTACAGACATATAATTAATCAATCTTTGAAGAAAAGACAATAATTGATGTACAGAGTTTTGGGCCAATTACGCGAAAACACATACATACAATCGATAAAAGAATAAGAAAAACATGTCCAATAGTGGGGTTGTGTGAGTGTGTATTTGTGTGTTTATTTATTTATTTATTTATTTTGTTTTGGGAAAAATTAAAAGCAAAACGATCTTAAAAATTTTCCACTGAATCTAAAAATTTACTTTAACTTACATTAATAGTTTATTGTGTTATAGCGAATAGTACTCTTCCAGTATTATATTGTTCGAGAATATTCACTGTCTATGTAACATAGTTATTTTGTGAATCAATCTTACTGCCAATAAAAATAATAATAAATGGTTACAAATTATGTTTAAATTCCGCAACGGAGGGAACTAATACGTCCCTGTGCGCGGAGAGCCGCGGGCATAAGACAGGATTCATTGGATGATCCACGAGAAAAGATCGCCCAAAAATAATTTAAAATTAGGTATAGTACCTTTGAACGATTGTTTTATCTAGGTATGCAGTGTGTACATGTTGAGTGTAGGGAAATTGATACAATGATATAGCAGCCAAGGATCGTTAAATTTCCGATAAAGACGAGTGAAAATACGAGGGAACGGGGCATAATAATGGTAGATAATGAAGAAACATCAACTATGATTAGGGGAGTACCCGATAGATTGTAGTTACGGTTGATCAAACGACAATATGGACTGAACTTAGAAATTAAATATTAAAAATTAATTATCGCGCTTGTGAAGCGAGTTCAAATCGTCCGAAGCCACTGAGTCCGTCCCAAAACAGGCACAGGGACGGAGACAGAGACGGCAACAGAAGGTGGGGTTAACTGACATATCCAAGGGGAGATATGATTTTTTTTTTTGCCAAACTGAATCTTAGGAACAAAGGTTTGGTTTCAAGGAAAGTAGGATATTGAAAATCCTGGAAACACACGACTTAGGACCTTTGGCTGCTAGGGGGGTTTTAAAATGTCAAGACACAGCAGAATTCAGGCAGTTGGTGTGAACGTCTACGGGAGTGTGAAATCCGCGTCGGTTGTTTTTTTGAGTGAAAGTTACCGTCGACTTAGAGTGTCCCAGTGGTTGAAAATTATAGTTTAATTTCAAGTGAAAGTGGTGTACGGGTAAATATACTCTTCGACATTGTTGATTGCTCACGTTAAAAGAAAAGGGGGGTACGGGTTTGATTTTATTTTATAAAGGGTAATTAATTTGGCATATTAGAACTTCGGAAATTACTGCGCTTTATTAAGTTGATTAGTCCGGCATATATAGAACTGATATTTGCAGATCTCCGGAAACTAGCTGTGCGTTATAAAGATACCTATTTTATGCTAAACACGCGGGAAGTTGTTAAAAGATAAAGGAGTTGTTACTAACAGATTCGATTTTAAATAAGTCTTATAAAATACCTATCTTTGCTAAATACGCGAGGTCTCATTTTAATTTTTACATTTGTAAGGCATATAATATTTCGTTATATGAAAGGTTTCGATTAGACCGGGTTTATTTTAGTTATCGAAAGAATATTTAGTTTATTTTAATTTTTTTTTTGTTGTTTATGTTTAATAGTAAGAGTCCGTTAAAATTATAGCGAATAAATTCTGGGATTAAAAATACGTCTAGTGAAAAATATATAGCTGATCTCGCGGGGTATCAGGTTCAGCCCATAATAATCTAGATTTTCATTTCGTTTAAAATTATATAGAGTAATTCCGTGAGAATCGGGGTTTATTAACAATTT
>JADDOH010001297.1:0-83204 GCA_016648135.1 Agrypnia vestita | reverse complement strand
CTTACTCTGTTTAAAATAAACGTAGTGTCTCCGCCTAGATTGGCTTCACGATATACTTTATGAAATTTGTAAGTTCCGCTGTCCTAAAATTATATAAAATTACCTTCGTTTAGATCGGGTTATATCATATTCCTCGCGGAACGCGTAAACCTCGTTGTCCTGAAACTAAATAAGGATGTTTCACCTAGACCGGGTTCATTTTACATTTTAGGAAGAATATAAATCCCGCGTCTTTCACTACATAAAATGGTTTCGGTAAGATTGGGGTTGTTTATACTTGTAAAAATTACAGAATCCTGTTATTGTTAAACTATATTAAAATGATCCGGGGGGAGTATTTGCCGGAGAGTAGATATCAAATATTCGAGATGATAATAAATTTATATTAAGAATAATATTAAGGACAAAACCCAAATCGGCGGACCCTAAAAGTAATATGTATTGACCTTATAAAGATGTAGACTAGTGGGGTTTTATTATAGAAACAATTAATTGTTTAACAACAAGTGGACAAGTGGTTGCTTCATGGGTTTGTTAAAACTTATAAATGCATGGAATCCTAGATTCAAAGCTTAATCCCGGTATTTCGGATAAATATAAGAATATGTAACATCGGAAAATAACGGGTAACGGTTTTTATGAAAAATATCGGTGCGTATAATCATTGGAGTATGATCATTAGAATTAGAGTTTAGTTTCGATGACCCGGGTAAGTACGGATGCGTAAGACGGAAATAAGGACTATGTTACAGTATTATTAAGATATATGAATACTTACAATTGTCGAGCTAGAGTCTAATTCCGGTATCTCGAGGAATATAAATTTAAAGAAAAGAAAATAATGTCTAGTTTCGGGTTGATTAAAGTATATACACCGTATAGTTGCAGAGGCTGGATACTAAGCCCCAGCTACGGAAACTTATAAGCGCGTAATGGCAGGATCAAAGGTTAGTTCGCGAACTATAGTTAATTAGGGGCCTGTGAATCGTATGCGCGTGCAAGGCAAGTGTCCGCAATCCTTAGGTATAAAGTGAGGTACATGAAGTGAAACTACGATGCACTGGACTGGATATAATCGGCGGCAGATGGGTAAGTCATGCCATCCTCTTTCCGTTTTGAGATTATAACGATATATAAAGGTGGCGCACGATTAAGAAGAATGGTCTCGGGTTCGACACCCCAGACAGAGACGGAAGAAGCGCCAACAGTGAAAGCTAACCCCTGTACCGTAAACTTTACATATGTTTATCCACAGGTGTTTTCATGTCAAATCCGTACTGACCATAAAAGGGGCGAATTAATTTGCCAAATTAACCCTTCTCTGCATGTGTGTGAACTTCAAGGGGTCGCGCGGCCCGTGTGTTCGACGCCGAACTTATTTTTTCATTTCTATTTATTTATTTAATTGATTGATTGATTGAATGATTAATTAATTAATTAGGTATTTATTTGTCTATTCATATGCCGCGTTCCAGTTATATATCGTCAGGAGACGTTCCCATAGCATCATCATCATCATCATCATTAGCAGTGTCCCAGTTATATATAGTCAGGAAGCGTTTCGATAGCATCATCATCGTCATCATCATTAGCAGTGTCCCAGTTATACATCGTCAGGAGACGTTTCAATAGTATCATCATCATCATCATCATTAGCAGTGTCCCAGTTATATATAGTCAGGAGACGTTTCGATAGTATCATCATCATCATCATCATTAGCGGTGTTTCAGCTATATATCGCCAGGAAACGTTTCAATAGCATCATCATCATCATCAGCATTAGCAGTGTCCCAGTTATATATAGTCAGGAAGCGTTTCAATAGTATTATCATCATCATCATCATTAGCAGTGTCCCAGTTATATATCGTCAGGAGACGTTTCAATAGTATCATCATCATCACCATCATTAGCGGTGTCCCAGCCATATATAGTCAGGAGGCGTTCCGATAGTATCATCATCATCATTAGCGGTGTTTCAGATATATATCGTCAGGAGACGTTACGATAGTATCATCATCATCACTAGCGGTGGTTCAGCTGTATATCGTCAGGAGGCGTTTCGATAGTATCATCATCATCATTAGCGGTGTTTCAGCTATATATCGTCGGGAGACGTTACGATAGTATCATCATCATCATTAGCGGTGTTTCGGCTATATATAGTCAGGAGACGTTACGATAGTATCATCATCATCATCATCATCACTAGCGGTGGTTCAGCTATATATCGTCAGGAGGCGTTTCGATAGTATCATCAACCTCATCATCATTAGCAGTGTCCCAGTTATATATCGTCAGGAGACGTTCCAATAGTATCATCATCATCATCATCATTAGCGGTGTCCCAGTCATATATAGTCAGGAGGCGTTCCGATAGTATCATCATCATCATTTGCGGTGTCTCCGATATATATATCGTCAGGAAACGTTACGATAGTATCATCATCATCATCATCATCACTAGCGGCGGTTCAGCTAAATATCATCAGGTGACGTTTCGATAGTGACAACATCATCTTCCTCAGTGATGGCAGGGTTCCAGTTACACATCAGTCGGAGATAATTAGGCAGATCCCATCATCATCGATGGCAGGATTCTAGCTGTACACCATTTGGAGAAAATACACCGACATCCCTGGCCAGGGGCTAGGCATATCCCTACTGTCCAGATCCACCTTTCCATCTACTAATACGAGGGGTCATGGCCTCGTGAAACCACATGGCAACCAACCATTACAAGTATTTATTTATGTATTGTATATGTATGTATATGTATGTATATTATATTTTATTAGTATGTATCTATTCGTACGTAGTGTATGAGGGGGCTCTTCACGGGTGGCACAACACCCGTGCGGATGTCTTCCCTCGTCTGGAATGGATTGAACGTATTGATGCATACCAGATTATAATAAGTACTACCTGGGAGGGTGATTGCAGTCACTGTAGTGTCGCGAATGGCCAATGGGCTGTAGTTGCTCACAGGCGAGGGTTGGGGAGCCTAGGAAACTCCCCCTCCCCACTCGCATATTTTTGACTTGACAGGTGGCCCGGGACCATCTTTACAGTAGCTTCAGTATATATACCGTAGTTTAACTTAGTTTAACCTGGAGGAGTTGGAATTCGGGGGGCAAACTGGCTCTGAGCCCGGACGCCAGACACTGACGCGAGGGATGGTGCGGTACTTTGCACAGAAGAGGCCCAACATGAAAAGGCGCATCCAGGCTCAGGTCAACGTATCCGGAACTCGTGTCGGGAGAAGGAAGATGGGATCAGTCACCGATGAGCCTTTGGGTATGGAGGGGCCGAATTTAAAGCAACCACATTTTCCGCGTACACATACATTTACACATACCTTCTACAAACCCCTTATCCATTAGAACCCAACGTACCACTAGAATGAGACATAGGGCCAGATACAGGTGACGGAACTTAGGCCGGCTAGTAAATAAACGTAACAATGTAATTGATATAAAGATAATGCAGAGTAAATATAAAAGATCGTCGGGAATAAGCACAGCGAGATAACGGCGGAAGATAAAATTATTAATCAGCGAGGGCGTCGAAGACGGAATCATCCATAGGAGCGGCTACGAAGGACTCGAGGGCTTTCAGGGGATCTATGTACTCTATATGTGCATGCGCATGTGATAACGGCACGTCACTAACCTTTCCAGTGGATGGCGGTCGATCCCATACAGGTAGGACAATGGGGGATCGAGCGGAGAGGGCATGGAAGCAGAGGATCGCGCACTCTGGAAGCGCAGCTACACCAGATGCAGTGGTTTCAGTCCGTAGGAATGATAGGTAAATAATATAGGGCCACGGAACATAGTATGTTTAGCAATTGCACCGTAGGGCTTAATTGACGTGCTAGGTAGTATTGTTTGCGTTTTCCATGAACATTCACGAACTTCATACCCCAGTATTTAATTTAAGTAAAGCTTGCGTTAGGGTTACCACTAAACCAATTCATCCCCTATAGTTCGAAACAAAAAATTACACAACGTGAACTGGGGAGGTCTTGAATAAAGTGAGGGTGTTTGGAAATACTACGTTAAAAGCCGTAGAGCCTTCACCCGACGTAGATAGATAGCTTGTTTGCCTCTAACAAGGCGTAAACTCAGTCAGGAGTAGGATCGAGTTGAAAGGCGAAGAAGAGGAGCCATCACAAGCCTAAGGGCAAAGAGAGCTGATAGTCGAAAACGACAGTGAATTGGGATGTGGCCAGGGTGAAAAAGATGAAGGTCATTGTGTAAGAGTACGAGATAATGTTTTATTGGCTTAACTTTTGCCAGATAAAATCAAAAAGTTTTAAATTCTGTGTCCATTGATTCATTCCACTCTTGAGACATCGTGATGTTGATCTTTAGCTGAGTAGCACCAACTCTCTAGTCTATTCTGGATTCTATCATGGAGGTCTGGATCTCTTATCAAAGAATGGCATCGAATGCAAAATACTTACAGATGTATGTGACAATAGCCTAATGATCTGTATTATAACATGAAGCATAATATAAATCTCTACTTATTTTATATTCTATACCTATTTTATTTATTACTATCTATTTATACCTACTTATTTTATAATTATTGTTTTTCTAGTTTTTATATTATTTCAGATTTTTTTTTTTATTATTTAGATATTTATTACTTTTTGTGATGTTCTTGGACTGGTTTTGCCAGTCGTCCAGTTTCTCTTTTCTCTGCTGTGGATTTCTGAGTCTTGCAATCAAACGCCGGAATCTATTTAGACTTTACACACAGGGCTCAATATTTATTATATACAACATTATAGCATTCCAAGGTAAGTGCGCGTGGTGGTGCGACTTTTCTCTGAAAACTCACCATCTGGAATGCCCGCCGCGCCGTCAATTCCAGCTGTCACATTCATCATCTTCCGTCCCGCTCACGAACACACAGACATCCCTCACATCGAGATGCATTACATTTTTCTAATTATTTTAGAACTTTTCAAATTGTATATATTTCACAACACTCGCATTGTTTCATTTTTTTATGGTACGTATCATTTTTATTAGTTATTTTTAATTGGTTCATTTTTATTTTCTCTCTCTCTCTGTATATTATTATCTTCTTCTGCTGCTTCACTTGTATAATCGTTTATCTAAAATTTGTGTTTACCTACGTGGCAGCCCAGGTCTTAGACACTCAACCTGGTTACGCTGGAATCAGAATTATGATTATTATTATCATTTTCATGTATTTAGATGAACGTCTGTCAGATTAGTATACAATTTTCATTTCATTCCTTATGATGTCTATAATTATTTTCACTAATAATTTCAGGGAATCATCATTAAAGACAACGACAGTCTTTCCGCCATGCTGTCAGCAGAGATCCAGGCAGATCTTCTAATCTTGATGTCAGATGTAGACGGCATATACAATAAGCCTCCCTGGATGGATGGGGCCAGGATGATGCACACTTATTCCTCAGAAGACAAGAATAACATCGAGTACGGCAATAAGTCAAAGGTATTAATTTAATTAATATTTTTTAAATATGCAGGGTTATTTGGAAAACATTAATAACCTCGCAGGACTATATTTCTTCCTTGATTATGAGTCGAAAATGTTCAAGCAACCATGACCTAATATCAATAGTTAAGGAGATATGCGACATCAAAGTTTGCATTTTTTTCAATATTTCAGACTTGTTTTTTTGTAAAACGTTGGACTATTATTACTCTAACTTATATCGAATACGAAAAATTTATTCCCTTTAATACAAGTCAAATAAAGTGATAAAAACCCCGATATTCTAATGTTTAATTTTTATTTTTAAAAAAATCAACAAATAACATAAAACAATCATTCGTTCAGATGTCGATGTCGCTAGATATTCGTCTTCAGTCAAAATAGAAAACTATTGCTCAGCCACCTGCCACGTCTTATATTCTTTCGGTCGCTCTTCGGCTGCGCTCCTACGTTTCTAGAACATTCTTGAAAGTACGCGACCCATCTCGGCCCTGCTGGCATTCTCAGACTCTTCTTGATAATACTATATTAATATTAATATTATATTACCTTTCGGAATCAAGAGATTTTTCCTGTCCATTCATACCTCATTATCATTACGTTTTATCTATATTTTTTTTGTTCAGCTGCATTCGTGGTATGCCATTACAGTCGTGTTTAAATACTAATTGCTTCGTTAAATTATCTTTTGTTGACAAACTCAACAAAGCAAATTAGAACGTATGTGTGGTAAATCCATGTATGATAGAGTAAAGAATGAAGATATTAGGAATGAATGTAAAGCTGATCGTAGCATAATACATAGAATAAAAATAGGGTCGCTCACGTGGTTTGGGCATGTTGAGCGAATGAATGAGGAAAGAATGGTAAGAAAGATATATGATGCAAGTGTTGACGGCGCCAGAAAGAGAGGGCGACCACGGAAGACGTGGCATGACCAGATTAACCAGATACTGGAAGATGGTCCAGTTAGAAGCCTGAACAACCGTCGAGCTTGCATGCGAAGATGTATGAATGAAGACGAAGCGAAAGTTGAATGTCAGGACAGAAGAGTATGGCGCTCTATCCTCTCTGCCTACTCCCACGGGGAAACGGCGTGATGGTAAGTTAGATAGTTAGTTAGTTATTAAATAAAATAGTATAATTAATATGAACCTGTATCGAAACCCGTTTGGAAACGCCATCTCCCTGCAACAGGGCCACATATAAAAAAGCTTTATTTCCCCTATAGATGGGTGAAAAACCTTAGATCATTCATTTCGCCATTATGCCAGTTCTGCTTAGGTATAATACGCTAATTTTTTTTCTCAGGTTGGAACAGGTGGTATGGACTCCAAGGTAAACGCCGCGACATGGGCGCTAAACAGGGGAGTAAGTGTGGTCATCTGCAATGGCATGCAAGAAAAGGCTATCAAGACCATCATCAGTGGAAGAAAAGTCGGTACCTTCTTCACCAACGTTGAGGGCGGCGGTGCTGCTAATGTGGAAACTATTGCTGAACAAGGTAGAAAAAATTCGTTGATACTCTTTTTTAAGTTGCATAATTTTCTGACAAGTCACGTTCTCAAAAGCCACGATTCCAACAAAGAAACACTGAAAAAATTTGGTTGAATTATCATCTGAAATTACGTAAAGGCATTTGATAAAATAGAGAGCGGTGGTAGATTGCTGACCTTCATTTAGGACAAATTGTATAAAATATGAGAGAGAAGTTAATAAAATAGTCAATTAAAAATATTGTTAATTCTTTCTTGATATAAATTTTCTATAAAATTCATCAAATGTAGATTATCTATATTTTAAATGAATTCCAAATATGATGTATATCCCAATAATAATAATTTCGTTTTCTGTCTGTCTGTCCGTAACTTTATATAACGTCCTTAATTTCATTTAAACAAAACTTTTTTTATTACATATAAATAAAGTTAAAGTACCGTCATTCATTAAAGCTAGTTTAGTTTATAAAAGATGGCCCAAATTGAGAGCCGCATTGAAATTTCGCTTAATTTTTTCAGAATTTTGGCACCACCTCGACGATATGAACCTTGAACAAATTTGGTTCCAACAGGACTCATTATAAAACGCAATAATTGATTAATTGCACCAACAAAACTGCGTATTTTCACGAAATTCCAACTTCAATTGGTTATATCTTATTATTTAACGCCGTGCGACTTCTTTGGGGGGGTTCTCTAAAATCCAAAGTCTATGACAGCAATCCACGAGCAATTTATGACTTCAAAAACAAAATTCGTCATGCTATCGATGTAATTGATCAGAAAGTTTGATCGAAATTGTTGTAATCGAATATTTTGATTTTGATCCGATACAATTTTTCATATTTAATCGGAGAGTATGCGAATATTTGATAAAACAAAAAAAAATCACTTAAAACCTCGTTCAATTTTCTATTTAAATCCATCATTCAATTTAGGTCACCTTTTATTATTTTTACAATAATTATGTTTTTTTTACAGCTCGACAAGGAAGTCGCCTTCTTCAAGCCCTTACACCAGAAGACCGTGCCTTTGCTGTAAATAAACTAGCAGATCTTCTAGTGGAGAGAACCAGTGAAATCATTAAAGCTAATATAATTGACGAGGAAGAAGCTAAGAGTAACAATTTGTCAAAACCACTGTTATCTCGCCTGTCGCTAACTCCAGCCAAAATCAAAAGTTTGGCTGTAGGTTTAAAACAAATCGCAGACTCCAGCCATAACAATGTCGGAAGAGTTCTAAGGCGAACTTTAAACTTTTTTTCTAAGTTGGCAGAAGGTTTAAATCTAACACAGATTACTGTACCAATCGGAGTTCTACTAGTGATCTTCGAATCAAGACCCAATTCGTTACCTCAAGTGGCAGCGTTAGCTATTGCATCTGGGAACGGCCTCCTGCTCAAGGGAGGCAAGGAGGCTTCTAATTCGAATAAGGCTCTCATGGGGTTAGTTAAGGAAGCATTATCATTTGTAGGCTGCTCCAACGCAATCTCCCTTGTCTCAACTCGCGAGGAGATCAGTGATTTGCTGTGTATGGAAAAACATATTGATCTCGTCATACCGAGAGGATCTTCTGAAATGGTCCGCAATATTCAAAATCAGTCTCAACACATACCTGTTCTAGGACACGCGGAAGGAATTTGCCACGTGTACGTTGATAAGGCAGCCAATCTGGAAAAGGCTCTTCGAATCGTGAAGGACGCCAAGTGCGACTATCCTGCAGCATGCAACGCCATGGAAACATTACTCATTCATGAAGACCTTCTCTCTGGGGGAAACTTCTTTACAGACCTTTGCAATATGCTGAAGCATGAGCAGGTCATAATCAACGCTGGACCGAAATTGTCAGAGTTCCTCACATTTAGTCCGCCCTTGGCGAAGTCAATGAAGCATGAGTATGGCTCATTGGAATGCTGCGTTGAAATTGTAAAGAATATTGAAGATGCCATGGACCACATTCACAAGTTCGGGAGCAGTCACACAGATGTTATTATAACAGAAGATCGTAAGTAATCATTTCAGATAAATCTAATAACCTATGGTGATCGAGAGCTACATCAAGTTTTGGCCCTAACACGTAGCTAGTCCATCCAATCAGAAACCTGTTCTTACCTACCATATCTAGTACTAGAAAATATCTCAGGTTTGATACTATAACGTAATTCTGACTCTTACTCTGTTACAAACCCACCAGAAACCCTTTTTAAATAGATAAAAAAGTAAAAAATATATATCCTAATTGGCGACCATCGTAGTCCAATGAACACGGCATTTTTATATATTTTTATACTGGGAGTTTCGGATTCGATTCCCCGCGAGGTCACAATACATCTAAGTGATTTTCTCAAACCAGGGTGATTGTGATGTATTTTTTTACAGTTATTAATAATTATGACCATAATGGTTAAGTAAATTTTAAAACATTTCTTATAATAATTTGCCTATTCTTAAGGTCTGTGCCAACGGAGGAGATGTTTTAGATACGTTTTTTTTCCCATGAGATTCATTGCAGAATTCTATTGTAGATACTTACTATTTCTTCAACATTTTTCTTTGTAACTCACACGTTTGTTCAAACTTCAAATGCCCCTGCGTTGGTCTTACTTTAGTGTGTTAATGTCGAATCCTGCGTGTCCTTTCATATGGGTTTGGGTTTTTTCAATCCTGAAAATCTTCTCCAGATGAAAATCTTGGCATTTGAACGCGTGAACTGAAATTTATTATATATACGCAAACCTCCGAGATTTATACATATGGTTCTATCTTTTTTTAATTTTCTGAGAGGCGTTTTGCCTTATGAGGGCATTATCAATCTAAATATTTTACATTCAGCGACTTGTATTTATATTAAAAGTATTAGAAATAGATGCTTTATAATTTTAAGAATTGATTAAGGTTTTTGGATTTCTGCACGATTCTAAAAAACAATTCTGTTCAAACACAAGTAATACATATAAGGATGAGGATAGATTAACCAACTTGATATAAATGTGATTTTATTTCCACATGTGTGATTATGGAGTTCTACAAACTTACCTCTAAAACAATAAATCCGGGATTTATCTCATCGTGTCTCATTCCATGTACACGGTTCACTAAAACATTAGCTTGCTTGTGTATTAAATTAATGCCATTGCATCATTATACTGATTGACGTTTATTATTAAACAGTTGAAGCGGCAGAACACTTCCAGAAGCACGTGGACAGCGCTTGCGTCTTCCACAACGCCAGCTCCAGGTTTGCCGATGGTTTCCGGTTCGGCCTCGGAGCTGAAGTGGGAATATCGACCGGCAGGATCCACGCCAGGGGCCCGGTCGGTGTCGAAGGCCTCCTGACTACCAAGTGGCTCCTCAACGGGAAGAATCACACAGCTGCAGACTTTGGAGAGAAGGGATCCGGGGTTTGGTTACACGAATCGTTGCCGATCGATTGACTGTTAAAAATATTGAACAAAGTGTTGAGGATTCTAAAGTACTTGAAGTTATGGTGATAGTTTTCTATTTTAGCGCATAGCGATGGTACAAAATAAAATATTTTAAGTTATATGCTTAGCTATTTACCATGTTTCATCAAAATTTTAAAATGAACTCTTAATGAACCATGATATTATATATTTATTTAAATTATTATATTAAAAAATATGTAATTTCTGTGAAATCAAAGATTTCATTGAAAATGGTATTATCCATTTTAAGTAAATATTTTGGCAAAATTCGGAATATTGTACCTAGGGAAAATCATGATTCAGTAATTGCATATATTTTTTGACACTTCTAAAATTATCCATCTGAAACGGGTCGAATAACGTTTCTTGATCAAACTGCATTAGGTATATGTTAGTAGTAAAATTGTAAGAATAGAGTTTAGTATGTTTTATTTTACAATACTTACTTTTCTTGTTTATTTTTTACGTACTTACTTGTCTATTATTTTGTACATTTCTTTTATTTATTTTTTATGTTTATTATCAAATATACAAATAAACTGATTTTTGCTTCTTAAAACATCTTTTTTATTTTGAATCAAAATGATAGTCACATGTGTGTCGAATCATAAAATTTCTACATACATCGCAGAAGAGGAAAGAAACTAGACTGAATGCAGTAGAGATGAGATCCCTTAGACGTGCGTGTGCAAATCCATTTATGATAGAATAAAGAATGAAGATATTAGGAATGAATATAATGTACAGCTGATCTTAGCATCATAACTCATAGAATTAAAAAAGGGTCGCTCAGATGGTTTGGGCATGTTGAGCGAATAAATGAGAAAAGAATGGTAAGAAAGATATATAATGCAAGTTTTGACGGCGCCAGAAAGAGAAAGACCTGGCTTGACCAGATCAACCAGATACTGGAAGGTGGTCCCGTTAGAAGCCTCAACAACCGTCGAGCTTGCATGCGAAGATGTATGAATTTGGATGAGACGAGAGTTGTGTGGCAGGACATAATAGTGTGGCGCTTTATCCTCTCTGCGTACCTCCACGGGGAAACGGCGTGATGGTAAGTAAGTAAGTAAGTACATATCACCAGTCGGGTAACTCGACATAATTAATATTTTTTATTCAATACCTATATGTGTAATAAAAGCGTACAGCAACAGCAAATGTTAGGAAATTAAAAATGAATAATAATTTGATAAATGAATTTTTTTCCATTATCTATATTATGATTATGCTAAAAACGTATCAAGTAGCACCCAGCTGCCATTATTAGGAAACAGTAATAAATTGGATAATCGTATTCGTTGATAATATAATTTCAAGAAATATAAGACACATTATTTATTATTGGGGTAACTTATAAAAATAATGTATTTCATATTTATACACGTTTAATAAATAATCTGTGAATCTCAGAACTTATTTTTTCTTGCTGGCCTTTCCAGCTGTCATTGCGCATGCGCGCTAAATTTTATTTGTTTTCGCTTTCTATTTTATTGTTTTATTGAAACGGCATTCATATTTTTATGATAAGTTATATTCCATTTGAATCAAATCAAAAATTGAAGCAGACTGTATGACACGCACGACCGAGAGTGTCAAATATTACATCAAAAACTCGCGCAGTGACATTTACATAAACATATGTATCTATTGGAAAAAATCGAAATTAAATATGTAACAGAATATTATTATAATATACTAACACTAATCCGTCAAAAATAATGGTACTTTTACATGTCGGTTCCTAAGGAATAAGTATTTATTTATTTCATTAAAAAATATTTCGTAAAAAATAATTACTATAAAGAAGTTACGGGGACAGACAGATAGACAGACAGACAGACGGACGGACGGATGGACGGATAGACAGGCAACGAAATTATTATAATTGGGATTGAAATCTGAGTAATATGATAAAACCTACGTACTTGTAATTGGAATATTACGAGATATAGAATGGAATATATTTTGTTTCGTTTTTTTTACGTAAAAGTCACGCGTCCATGTACTCAGTGCTATTCTATTTAGAGAATGAAATAATTTTAGTCTGAAATTTAATAATTTAGAATTCTTAGAAATTAGTAAAACATGTTTTTACATGTTAAAGTAAACAAAATATTATTAAGAATCAATTAAATTCTAATTTGAAAAAAAAATTCATTAATTGTATATAATCAAGAACTTCAATATATAAAAATATATTTTTAAATAATTAAGAAAACCGAAAAACAAAAGACATTTATTTTGATATTTTGTAATTTATAAAACACCCTAACGATGGAAAGTTTCTTTCGAAACATGTAGATGTAATTAACGAATATAAGTAGATTAAAACAAATAATAAAATTAAGTTTTTAGTATATTCATGTATTTTAGAAGCCAAAAATTAAAATAATTTTTATTTTATAACTTTTATCTAAAATATATATATATAAGAGCTTCCGATACGAACGGACGTGTTCGCACTGCCCCTCGTGACGGTAATTTATTAACAAGCAACCTAAAGATGCCTGTTGTGATTCAGGCGAAACGTCGGTTGACGAATGGTCCTTCTGAGGACCAGATTTTTACGCGGGTTACCCCCAAAGAAATCAATACTAACATTTCTAACACCCGTAAAAACCTTCATTATAACATATATATATATATACATATATATATATATGTTAGTTCTAACTACTTTGGGGGTAACCCGCGTCAAATTCTGGTCGTCAGGACCAGTCGTCTGCCGACGTTTCGAACAGATCTCACTGTTCATCTTCAGGGCGCCTTGTCGATGAGCTGCTTCTCCAAAAAGCGTACAACCGTTTGGGTCCGGAGCTCACCGTCAGAAGATTCGTCGTAGAAAATCCAACCTTTTCAACATTGTATAATGACGATAATAAAGTAAATATACGGATTGGAATTTTTTCAGGGTTTTTATCATTTTATTTAATTTGTATTGAAACAAATGAATTTTTCGTAATCGATATGAGTTACTGTAATGATAGTTCAATATTTTGCAAAAAAAAAGTCAGAAATATTTTTTAAAAAATGCAAACTTTGATGTCGCATATCTCCTTAACTATTGATATTAGGTCATAATAGCTTGAACATTTTCGACTCATAATCAAGGCAGAAATATAGTCCTGCGAGGTTATTAATGTTTTACAAATAACCCTGTATATATTACAACATAAAGGAAAATTTCATTTCACGCTTTGGCTGATCTCCAGTATTGTTTTATAAAACGTTTTCTAAATAAACATGGTGTAATATATTTCCAAGCAATTTCATTCTGATGATTTAAGTAGTTTTTTATTTGTTGAGAGTTTTTTTTTAACAATTTTCTGAGGCGCCAATTTAGTGTCTCGCTTCAGGCGGCAAAATATCTGAACATAGCCCTACATATGACATTTTGGTATACTTCTTCTATTACCTACACCCACAGCTATTTAAAAATAAATTTATTTTCTTGTCAACCATTAGCTAGCCATATGTCATTCATCGGGCATCCAATGCTGTATCGTATCTAGTGGAGCAGTGGCTTTTGGTAAAAAGATACTTCTGGAAGAATTAACAAAAAAGGGACAGCAGAACACTGTAAGAAGATAATTTGTTTTATTAACTAACTTACCATGACCGTAACCATGCCTACGACCATGACCGTGACCATCTGCGATCAGAATAGTCACAGTCCTAGTATCGGTCACTGTCACTGTCATAGTCACTGTCGCTGTCGCTGTCACTGTCACTGTCACTGTCGCTGTCACTGTCACTGTCACTGTTACTGTCACTATCACTGTCACTGTCACTGTCACTGTCACTGTCACAGTCATTGTCACTGTCACTGTCACTGTCACTGACTGTCACTGTCACTGTCACTGTCATTGTCCAATGACATTCTGACCGTCCATTACGTAGTAATAGTAATAGTTATGGTTGTGGTCGTGGTCGTTGTCATAGTTGTTAGAGATTAACATTGTTTAAAAAACTACCATCTTAATGATTGATCCGGCCCCTGTCAAATTATATGAAACGGGAATTTATTATTATTTTTTCAGAATACTTTGAGTATATCACAAAAGAGGGCAGCTGCTGCCATCGGTCAGCCGGGACTAATGTCGCTGTACAAAACTTTGTTTGCAGAGTATAACATCAATGTTGCTCAGGTAAAAATGTGCACCTTTTTTCTGTTAGAGGTAAACTTGCGTGGTGACATATTTTCCCTCATACGTACGCGTGTGCCTGTATACACACACACACACACACACACACACGCACACGCATGCACACACACACCAAACCGTTTATATTTTTATTCTCGTGTGAATCCTTTATTGTTCTTTTAACCATAATCTATGATTTGTGATTGGTCACACCATGTAAGCATGGATTATTCATATAAATTAAGTGATAAAGCAAAATCTTTTCATTCTTGGGTTCATTTAATTTCATACTTTTAAATTTAGAGACCTGATAAAATAAAATATATTCTTACAAAAAAATCCATCAAAAGTGAAAAAGTACTAACCCCACGAAACGTCAAATGTCAAATCATCGGTCATTGAATCATTTAGCTACAGTTAAAATGAAATAAATATGCGTGTTTGAACGCCTTTCGTTTGACTTACTTTTCAGAATAAATTGTTGCATTACATTTGTCGGTTCACGCGGAAATATAGGCTGTCAAAAATATGGCAGCACCATATAGCACCAGCAGCAAACGTTGATAAAATGATAAAAACCCTGCATTAATTCCAATTGGAATGTTTTCCAATTGGAAGTGGAAGGTTTTTATTATTTAATTTGACTTGTATTAAAGGGAATGTATTTTTCATAATCAATATAAGTTACTTTTGTGATATTCCAACGTTTTACAACGTCAAAAATATCGAAAAAATGCACACTTAGATGTCGCCTATCTCCATAATTATTGATATTAGGTCATGGTTGCATGAACATTTCGACTCATAATTGAAGCAGGAATATAGTCCTGCCAGTTTATTATTTTTTTCCAAATAACCCTGTTTATATTTCTAAAATAATTGCATTTACAGATTCTAATAACAAATGGCAGCATGGGTCAAGAAGATGCTCGCAACATTATAAAATTCACATTGAATGAATTATTTTCATTAAACATAATTCCCATCATAAATACTAATGATGCAGTGAACGTTCCTGAATCAGGCAGATCCAATGACGCAAATGTAAGATGAACATAATATGTTTTTTAGTATTTGTATAAAGGAAACATAATATTATGAATATGATCTAATAGTCTATGCATGTGGATTTTATTTTATTTTATACTAGCTGTGCCCGCACGGCTTCGCACGCGTAGATTTTTAGTGTATACTAAACTGTTTGGATCGTCATAGAACTTTCGCGAACCTTCTAGAACATTCTCCTTCCAGAACTTTCAAGAAATTTATTAAATGTACAGGAACCTTCTATACACACCGACACATTCTGCAACTCAGTTTAGAACCTTATAGAACTTTCGGGAATTTTCTAGAACCTTCTCCTTCCAGAACTTTCTAGAGCAGGTTTTTCCGGAACCTTCTAGACTCACCGACACAGTCAGCGCGCCTATTTTGAAACAATCTGAAGCATTTGCGGCCTTCCCATAACAAAACAATGTGCTAGAAAGCACATTTTCGTCACCCACTCCCACCCACGCACAGCTACCCCCACCAAACTCGCATATTATCGATGTGACACTAAGGGCTATCCACCACCATAACCACCGGTGGGTGGTTGTGGCTGGCTGTGGAGAAAACTCTGCGGGTAGGGAAACGCGGGTTTCTTTATATATATATTGATTTTCTAAAGCATTAAAGAGTTGAAGCATACGATGAAAATATGTAATTATAATAGCTTGTAGCTTTTCGGTGTAGTGGTTATGACTCTCTCCAAGATCTCCAACTCAGGTCGAGACCCATTCCAGGACGCCAACAAGATTATCCTGTTTTCATAGGACACACGTTTAATACAATTCGAAAATCCCGAATAATAATTATTTCGATTTTCCGTAATTTCCTTGAATCATTTTTTAAATGACTGACTTATACCGTTGTCAAAATTATTGTAGTATAAAGATGTAGTAAGTATAAAGAGACGGCAAGATGGCAAGCAAATTATTGTAGTATAAAGATGAAGTATAAAGAGATGGCAAGAAGTGTGTTACTCAGAATGAGATCATTATTTTCTAACCGTGACCTAAGCCTGAAACTTAGAATGCGTGTGGTTCGGTGTTATATTTTTGTCATTCTCTTATATGGGGTGGAGGCATGGACACTGTATCAAGAACTAATCCGCAAAGTCGAATTTTTTGAGATGTGGTCCAATAGACGCGTATTGAAAGTTTTCTCAGTCAACGAGTGATGAATGTTGAAGTCCTCCGGCGTACGGAAAAAGATCGAGAAGTGCTGCGAACTATCAAGGCAAGAAAACTGGACTCTCTTGGACATATTCACAACAATCATCATACAACTCATCGTCCAGGGGAAAATAAGTGCTAAAAGAAGCGCAAGAAGACGCCACATGTTATGGCTGCATAAATTGAGGGACTGGTATAAGTGTAACTCGACTGAGTTGGTCCGTGCGGTAAATAAATTCGTAATTTGCCAGAATGATCGATAGGAGATGGCACCATAAGAAGAAGAATTAATTTCACGATTTAGTTGTTGGTTCATATACTCGCTCCTGGTTTGAATTTCAGGAACCCCAGTTGTGTGACAATGATATCCTCGCCGTAGCTCTGGCGGCCGAAATAGAATCAGACCTGGTGATTCTGGCGACAGACGTGGATGGATTGTACGACAAACCTCCGAAGGAAGCTGGTGCCAAGCTCATCAGCAATTTTCAACCAAATAATCAGTCTGGAATTCAATTTGGCGGAACATCCAATGTAAGAATCTTATTTCACTTGTGTAAGAAATTCTAATTAACTCTTATCACGGAATTTTTATGGAAACTTTTTGTATACGCTTCTCAATTTTTCAAGTATTTATAAACAGGATGTAACAGTGCTGTTCCATAATTATGGAGATGAGCGACTTCAAAGTTTGCATTTTTATTTAATGTTTCTAACTTATTTTCTGTAAAACGTCGTGTATCATTAAAGTAACTTGTAACGAAAATTGATAATTCATTAGCTTTAATAAAAATATATATTAAAATGATTAAAACCTTGCAAAAAATTCTATTTCATATTTCTGTCTTCACAGTTTGCACTGAGACAGGATTTTGCCCAATAGGGCGATCATTGTAATAATCGCTTATATCAACAGAGAGTTATGTTACATAATTTTTTTTTACAAAACGAGGATTAAAGTTCTGACCCATAAAAAACTTGTTACCTGTTTTTAAAGAAAATTAAAAAAACTAAATAAAATATAAAACTAAAATAATTGGTATTATAACGTAGCCCATCATTTATATCAATTATTAAATTGTAACATATGTACGAACATGTTCAGAAGTAAATAAAAAAAAATTAAAAATATCTTTTTTGAAGATAATTTTTTCTTATAGAAAATTAACGACAATAATAAACGACCAAATAAACGTTTGAATTTGAAAACAAAAATTGTTTGAGTTCTATAACTAAGAAATACTTTATTACCATATTAATGTTGCTGCACCTTCTCTATTTCTAGACTTAATACCTGGGTATCAAATTTCATCATCCTAATTAATGAATCATATTTGGGGACAAAATCCAGTAACTGTATTCTTAGAACATATTTTCAAACGAAACATTGTTAAAATAATACATAAAATAATAATATGGATTGTCCAGATTTATTATCATGCATTGATTTTAGTGTCCAACCCGCCTTTCACGACATACAACCCCAACGACATACCAAAAAATATAAAACTCGGACCACAAAAAATTCAGTTATCAGTAGAATCATAAACTTATTCTTGTTATACGAGAATTCCCTTGGCATAGACTTATTTGGAGACACAAAGTATATTCGTAAGCAAAAACTAATAAATTCATAGGTGTAATACCAACGAACAACGCACACGTGAACATAGACACCTATACACATACTTACACATATACACATATACACACATACACAAGCACATGTACACACTAAATGCATCACATTTATATTTATATTTTTAATAACAGAATGTTAGTTAATATTTAAAGCATTAACTTTATGGTAAGACATTTGAACAAAATGTTATTTATATTAGTATAAAACCACTAAAAATTACTTTTTTGTCTACCGGTTTCGAGACGTAACCCATCTCTTTGTCAGGACAATCACTGTACTAATATGTAAATATCACTACACACCACAATAATACTACTACTACTACACACCATGGTTGTGGTGTGTAGAGATATTTGCATGCTAGTGTAGTGGTTGTCGTGACGAAGAGACGGGTTACGTCTCGAAACGGGTAGACAAAAAAGTAATTTTTAGTGGTTATCTACTAAAATAAATAACATTTTGTGACATCAAATTTAATTAAGTAATTTTAGAGATATTGAGAAAGCGATTAATATATGTATGGAGCAGATATTTTTCAACTGTTGAGATCTTTTTGTTTGTAAAACAATTTTCTAAGCTTCGAATAAATTTAAAAAAAAAATAGATACTTAATAATGAATGTTTCCAGATTGGAACTGGAGGTATGGACTCCAAAGTGAACGCCGCGGCATACGCGCTCACTCGCGGAGTCTCAGCTGTCATCTGCAACGGTGAAGAAGCTGACTTCATATCATTAATTATAGCGGGAGAAGACGTGGGAACTTTTTTTTATCAGTGAAATCTTCGTCTTCTTCTTCTTCCGCTTGTAATTCAATTGTTCTTCGCAAAGTCTCTCCATCTGCCTTTTTCATGTAAGGCTTTCTTCTCTCTGGCATTGACGAAAATGCTGTTTAAGCGGTATTTCCTTTCCCGGGCAGAAAATATAGGCCCGGATTCAGAGTCTATAATTAGATGATATTAAGGTTAAGGTTTGCCTTAAAAGTATTATTTTGTCCTGAAAATTACGCTTTCAAGGCGTACCTGTACCTTTAAATCATCTAAGTATTAACTGTGAATTCAGGCCATAGATTAGGAGACAGCGATCGACAGACTTGCGTTATAGTATCAAACCTGAAATATTTTCTGCAGGAGTAGACTATATATATTATGACACTTGAGTTCGGGGGATTTTGGCGGATAACAGGTAATACAGGTATCTACAAAAAAAGTGTAAGTAAAATATTAGGTAACGGGTAATATTGTTAAATAAAATCCCGAATACTTTATATACCTAAAATTCAGATTTATTACTACAGATAAATGACATGATTATTTATAGAGCTGCAAAAGAAATCACGGAAGAAATGACCCTCGAAAAGCGACTTGCAATTAACATATTAAACATATTAGCATATTAAAAAATCACGTTTGTTATTTATACCTTTTGCTTACTCATTTTTTGTACCTCTTATCTGCCAAAAATCCCCGAACACTAATATTATAATATCCAAACCAAAAAAAAAAATTCAGATATGATACTATAACGTAAGTCTGGCGGTCGCTCTGTCTTAGCCTGCTATGTTCAAGCTGACAAAGCTGAGATTTTTCTATTCGAACCAGTAACGGGTTCGCACCAAGACCCACACTGTAAAATTTTGACATCCATATTTATTAAACATCAATAAATTTTATCAGAAAATATCAATTTTGTTGTTTGTTTTGATTCGTTCCTCAAGAGATAACGTTATATTGTATTTATCTGAGCTTTATTTGCGAAGAACACAGTTCATCAAATACAAATATTTCAAAAGAATCGTGTACAACTACTCTGACCCGCTAAGCTGAAAAGCAGTGTCTCCATAAAACAAATTATTGAAGTGTATTACAAGGAAAAGTGAATGAAGCAATTTCTATCATTCAAATGAATAATTTTTTTTTTCGCCCAGTCAATGGATATTAAATTAATATAGATAAAAAAGATTATTTTATTATTAGTTGAGGTATGGTTATATATGTAGTTTAAATATTAAAACTGCAAATAAGTTACATGTCACATGCTCCAGATGGATGTATATGCAAATTAAAAATGCTTGTATTTTAATATTTTAAATTTAAAACGGCAAACAAGCATATTATAAAGGTAAAATACGACTTCAAGTTTCCAAAACTACAAAAAAACATTTTTCAAATGGTATAGACTTACTGCCTTTTAGCTTCATGGGGCAGTAAACTATTGACGAACGTGCGTATACTAAAAATATTATTGGTTATATGATTTTTTTATTTACACTATAAGAAATATTATACTAAAAACAAGTTGAGTATTTTATCCCTACTGTAGTTTTGAGAGCAAGATGTCCATATCATCATAAGGTGTAATTAATTAAAATCTAAAAGTACGTTTTTTCAATATATTCGGTTATTTGGGAAAGGTTTTTCTTTCAGTAATGGAAATATAGAAAGAAGTGCTGAAGTGTTAGAAAATGCGATATTATTCGTGATGTGCTTTCTCCAAATTATTATTTTTTTGTTTTTCTACCTTTTTAAATGAATATCCTAACTGTTGCGGTCATTTAATTAATGCACATACTATATATATATAACAATATTCATTTTATTTATTTTTTAATGCGCACGTGAAATACGTTAAAAACACGTAAGTAAACTCTTGTGCTATGAAAATGTTACGAACTTGGCGGTCTCGACCCCTCAACTACTAGACATTAAACGATTAAAGCGAATCATTTTTTAATTAGGACAATGGTCATAAAAAATCGATCTCCGTGTATAACCTCCAATGTATGTGAATAATTAAAAAATAATAAATAAATAAGAAAGTCTCCCTCAATAAAAGTAATCTTGTATAATTTATTGTATGAATTGGAACGAATTCACATAGAAAGTTTATTACCAACACACATACAAATATAATAGCTTTATGTACGTCGTAAAAAAATGAACAACAGATTAAGCCATTAAAATGGGTCAAAGTATTTATTTATTTTTATGATTTGTGCCACAATCGCAGTTATCGCCGGTCTGCAGAAGGTTTTAATGGGATTGACGTCAAGTTCATGGGTCTTCTTTTGATATCACTTTTATTACCCTCTGTCTGACCCGAAAATATTCATTTAAAATATGTTTTATTTTATCTTTGTAATACACACAATATGCTTTATTAACTATAACTATTGCCGTACTGGCCACTTTAATAGTGAAAGTGAAAGTTTTCTCAGTTACCTACGTTGTGGTGCAAAATTTTAATTTAAAGTATGTTTTATTTTAACTTTCAGTGATATTAGAGTTGCCAGTTCGGCAAAAATGGCAAAATAGTAGTAATAAATAACCTGTATTAGTTAAAATAAAACATATTTTAAATTAAAATGTTGCACCACGAAGGATCAAGGATCAAATCCTGCCAAAAATCTTTCAAGGATCCGAAAATATTAAATTTTGAGTATATAGAAGTATAATGACTGATATAGAAGGAAAAGCAGCTTCATCATCTTCATCCCCTTGTCCTAGTAGGCTGCTTCCATATTCTCTAGTCTTGCGCTGCTTCCGAGTGAGTCAAACAGTCTATACCCATTCGGTTTCCATACACATTTTTTGTTGGTTCTCCCAGCTTATTCTGGGGCGACCCACCCTCCGTCTTCCTTCCAGGGTTACCGGGAGTATTCTTCTTGGTTTTCGTTCCTCTGGCATTCTTAGCACACGTCCAAGCCACCTCTTTCGGCCTTTTTCTCATTCTGCACTTCTCATTCTGTCCATCAATGTGACTCCCGCTACCCCCCTTAGAAAACTCATCTCGGTAGCCTGGAAATAAACATAAACATCCCTTCCAAAATCAAGCATAAAAATCACTATTACAAGCAGCAGTGTAAAAGCAAAGGTAGCAGTATTTATTCACTTCAACCAATCAACCCCCAAGGATGTGTCACATGACAAAATGGCCGCTCCATACTAAAGTGAGAGTTGATGTCGATTGTAAACTAAAGCATCATAGCAAAGACAGCAATATACAATTATGTTAATAGCAAAAATAACAATGTCCACTATTTGGTAGCAAACACAGCAATATTCATATTTAAAAGTTAAATATTTATTTTAACACATGTATAAAAAGAAAACTGAGGCACAGTATAGTAAAGTATACAATATGTTGTCTCGGCAGTGTCCTTGAAATAAATACCTACGGCCGCTTGGCACTTAAACTTGGTTAAACACGCACCAGGGCTGCCCATTGACTGACTCTTTAGGGTTTGGGGTGCCATAAATTGAAGTAAATGTATGCGCGGGAGCGTCTCACACTGCTTGCGTCCGTACGTTACTGCAGCCCTGCGGCGACCGCGCATACCGAAGTATACCGAGATTTTGAAGGGCGTCGTTTCGGCTGTTTGTATTAAGATGTTTTACTGTATGTTTACTATACCGTGACTGAGGTGACATTTGTTTTTAAAAAATTATTTCCAATAAGATGTAGATTTCACAGAAAGATAGACCGTAAAACCAATGATCATCCAAAAAGACTGAAAAAGATCAAAATGCCTACTTTCCCATATAAAAAATAGCTTCATCTCTATGAGACATCAATATATCTAGATAAAAGTATTTTATCTATGAGGTGAGTAAGCACGAGCGACAGCTCCATCGGACCCCTTTTTATCATGTTTTACGAGTATTTTATCAGTTGGTGGGCCGGACTACAGCTTTTAATATGTCACTAAGAAGTATTTGAGAAACTAAAACAAAAACAAAATAAATAAAAATATTAGTAAACTCGCGGTTCTGTTTTACAGTTTAGAAATATTAACACTCAAAACAGGCCACATCAATAACCTAAAAGTAACACAGAGAACCATGAAAAGGGCTGCTTGCGAGAAAGATCAGAAATAGTCACATTAATGCACATGTATGTACATAATAAATGGGTCTTTGACTATTAAAATCTACCCAACCACCATTTCTGTTTTTTTAGATTTCTCATTCAATCAAATCTAAACTCATTTCTATATTTTACACATTAGTTACCTATCAAAACAAGTACCAATCTGAAGTTATTGCTTGTTAAAAATGAGCTTGAGTTTCAAAACATATCTTTATCCAAATTAAAATAAAATATGAATATCTCAATTTTATTTTTAATAAACTACAAAAACATTTAATATTATTGTACACTCTTAAATTACTGAAATTTATTTCAATACACCCCTGATAATGTAATGAATATATTTCTTTGAACTTCTAAATAAACCTTAATCCAAATGCTTAAATTTCTAAATCTATTGTCTGGTTTTAAAATGTACTTAAGTCCATTTAAAATACTGGAATAACTCGTGAAATATTATAATTTTATGTTAGTTAATATGTTATTTGAATGCTTTATTTTGAATTTCTTATGCCGTTACTTTTAATCCCGTATTTTTCAAGTTATAAACAAGATGTAAGAAAGTTTTCATTTGTCATCAGTTTTCACTTGATTTCAATAAAACTTTTTTCAATTAGTCAGGTAGATATTTCAGCTTATTTCCTTAACTGGTCTAAACTGCCATATTTAAAAAAATACATCTGTTCAAAGACATAAATTGTAAGTAGGTAAATATTTTTAAAAATTATATTTTTTTAAAACACAATTGAATAAAGTATAATTCAGTCAGTAAACGTAGAACTGCAGCAAAATACATTTTTTAATTTATAGAATTGACTTTCATAGTCTTGTAATATTGCGTTAAAGAATAATTGAATAATTCCCAATCGTAGCAATACGGATCTAAGCCAATTCTATTCCAATCCAGATTTTACCGGAAAACAATATGTTCTAGATAACGTTGGATTTGAGCAGTATTAAACAATATTTTAACCAGATATTGAATTGTCGTCATAGACTTCTTAATCAATTCCAAAACACACATATTTTACATATATTTTTTTTTATATTTTCCACATTAATCAAGAAAATATTAAATGTTTACGTTTACGGTTATCAGAAATATCGTGACCCGAATTATCACGACATAGATGTAAATAAAATAATGCCTGGAATAATTTTGGTGTATTTATTTTTTGATTAGGAAGTATTTTCAGTTTACACATCATATCTCTTTCTTGTTCAATAATTTTATAACCGTGCGGTTCTGACCTTAAACATGACATCAAGTGGCCTTTAGTCGGTTCCGCAGGGGGTAATCTATGGAGATAAGACGCCTAGTAAGATGTTGGTAAAGAAACGCATAGCTGGTGTATGATGTTGCTATGTAATTCAGGGATTCAGCTATAAAACCTCCATAATCCAAATCACGAAAACAGAGGGTAACACCTTTACAATTTAAAACTGCTATTGAAAACATATTTGTATGTTTTAGAAGTATTTTAACAAATGCATACAATTTTGAAATCTCCGCTCTGAAATATTGGGGGTTATCCTAGGTTGTGTCCATTTTTCTCAAAAAAAAAAATTACAACAAATGAATAAATTATGTATTGTCACTCGCGATTTTAGTTATGGTATAATAATTTTTATGGTGCTTAACATAACATAAGGTAACCGAACTATACCAAAAAGGCATTATATAGCAATATTTTTCTAAATTATGTGCTGGTAAACTTTAGGTGGGGGTAGATATTGATTCATGAATACAATTAAATATTTAGCTCCATATTTGTTATCGTTCTGAATATCTAAAGCTAACAATAGAAAATATTGATCAGAGTACAAATCGTACCTCGACTGCTAAACAATCTCAACTTTGTCATATACAAAGTGATAATAGAATTCGGAGAAATTTACGCACGATTGGAATCCCTCGTAATGTCACTATAGAACAAAACTATCAAAACCTCTAAGTCATTCCACTACATTCTGGAACGCACTATCACATTCTGGAGTGAGCTAGAACATTCGGGAAATGTCTGGAACGGTCGGAAAACGTCGGGAACAAACTACAACATCTGAAATGTTCGGGAATACAGCGTGTTTACTATAAAAGGGAAGCCGTGTCGCGGCCATAGTTTAGGTTGTTTTTCGAATCTTTGTCGGTTGAGTCCTATATGCTGTGTATTTATGACGGGTTACGCACATGCGGTGGTGGCAACGTCGCTAGTTTGCCGCCTTCATGTTAGCTCGCCCGGGGTTCAAGCCGGCTTATTTGTTTTTTAGCCGTAAATTACGGACGTCATACAAAGTTACGGACAGGCAGACAGACAACGAAATTATTACATTTAGATTCTTTCCAGAGCGAGATTAGCGACAAGTCGGGCGATCAGTATGCAACCACGTGTGTGTGATACCAGTGACGCGCAGATTAATAAAGCGAAGTATTTACGTGCGATATTTGGAACAGAAATTTCTCAAAAGTTGTTACCCAGCGACTTTATATGACTTTGTATTATTGATTTACAGTATAAAGTGTATATTTGCGTTTGACATATTTTTTATTAAATTAAGTTCAAGAGTATCTATCTCCTTTAACTAGTATTATAATTATAATTTGAACGGTAAACATTATATCTGTACTCGTAAATTATTTTACTATTATTCTTTTCTGCTTTACTGTATATTTGTATTCTTTTAGAACATTTCAAATTGTATATTTTTATATTTTATAATTCCCGCATTAGTTCATTATTTTATGGTACGTATAATTTTTATTAGGTATTTTTTTTCTTTAAAATACTTACATATATTGAGAGTAGTCAAAATTTTCAAGAACATAATACTGGACTTTATCCATAGAGAGAACATCACAAACCCTTAAATGAATTTAAAAAAAACTCGAACATTTAAAAACCTATTTTATAAATTAAAAAAGCTTTGTTGTAGAATAATTACACTATACACACTATATAGTAACCAGGTAACGTGAAAAAAATTTTTTTTTATTTAATTATTTTTGTCTTAGGAATCTAAATAAGTAGGTACTTAATTATTTTTAAGTATGGAAAGTCCTAAAACAATTATTTATTTTATTAAAATACAAACTTACACCATATTTTTTACAAATTGTTACAAAATTACAAAAAGGGAAAATCCTTTACATCCTTGAAGGTCAATGTCCTAAAATTTTCACTGTATTTTTAGAAGGAATAAATTTTGTGTGTCCTCGATGCTTTCTTCTTCTTCTTCTTCCTTGAACTGTCCCAAATCATTGCCTAGGTAAGTTGTTGGGGTCGGCTCTTCTCGTTCTCAGGCTGTATCTTCTTCGGTTCTGGGTATTACTTTCATTCAAGCCGTTTTTCTGTAGGTTTTTGGAGCATTGAGTCATCCAGGAGCTCTTGGGTCTTTCTCTGGACGACTGTCGATGAAGCTCCATAGACATTGCCTGCTTCACCGTGTGTTCCGGTGGTCTCCGTCTTATGTACCCACACATATATTTATAATGGTCAATCAAACAACTCGATTCAAATGAAATCGTATGGCGTAATTAGAAGATTGAAAGTGGAAGAAATATGATAATTCATACATTTTTATAAAGAGTATTCCTAAAAAGGGTGCATGTAATTAAAAGTAGCAAATTAGTATGGTCGGTTTTTTGGATCCACTGTGTTCCGAGGCTTGGTGTTCCGGACTGTGAGCTTGCTACTTTTTTTACCGCAGGCAGGCAACAGACCTTACCCACGAACCCTCCTCCTTTTGCATCCGGGCTTGGGACCGGCACTGGAGAGAGCTTGTTCTGAGAGAGTAGTGAGCGTAGCAGCGAACAAGCTGCCGTCTGGTACCAGACTCCCAGGAAGACCGCATAAAAGATGGCGAGATAGCTGGACATCTGTATCCCAGGAGCAGGCTCCGAGCAATGACAGGACGCAGTCCTAGATGAAGCACAAGAAGAAGAAGAAGAAATTAGTATGGCGCGAGCAAACGTACCATCTTGTTGTATTCCCAAAGAAGTGCATAAAGAGAATAAAGTGCTAATTATTTTCATTTTTAAACATTCCTACATCTTATTCGTATTTATTTTTTAAAAATCATTTTGTGGTATCTATAACTTTTTTTATAATTTTTATAACCAGATTAAGGTTTTCTTTTATGTAATGATGCAATAATTAAAAAAGATATGCAATTTCAAAATGAACTGTTTTTCTCTCATTTTTTAAAATGGGAAGTGCCTGAACTTACCCTTAATACTTTAAAAGAATAACAAGTGATTTATAAATATCAGTCACATTTAAATATTGAAATAAAACATATATGTTTTATCAACATCTAAATATGTCAAACCACCGCAATATACAACTTTAATCTTTAAATACTTATTTTGAGGATACAGTTCATACAGTTCATCTACGACAAACTCAACAAATTCCGGCAAGACCGAAGCAGTCCTCGTAGTCCAGATTTGCAGACACTGTGAAATTTCAATAGATTTGTGCTTGTGAGAAATTACTTTGCCAACGTTTGTAAGATGGAAACTTTTAGCTAGCATTTATACGATAACATATTTAACTGGAAACTTTTAAGCAAGTATTTATATTTTACGATAGCAAATTTATATCAGTGGAAAATTACACGTTCATTAATTTCCGAAGGGAGCCAACTTCATGGAGTGAACTATTTAGAACGATTCTTTGCAAAGCTCCTGGATTGCTCAAGAATTACCATGGACTGGAATAGTTGACGATCAACTCTAGTGGCGACAGATCATCCACGCCGTCATCTGCAATACCAGCCATAAAAAGAAGATCTAGAACAAAAAACAACAATGAACTCCCTTCTACTACCATATTTTTAAGGAACAGTAATAATAATAATGTAATAAATAATAATTAAAAATATCCAAAAATCGATACAACCACCTTTCAATACTTGATAATTTAACAAGGATAAGGATGATATTTTTTTAAATGTCGGGGGTATATGAATTAATTTAATTCTATTAATTTAATTGGTAATGATCACGAATATTTTTATATAGGTAAAACTTGTTAAAATTAATACAACTTTGATGCACAAATCAAGAAACATATAGGAATATCTTTTCTGAATATTTTAATCATCTTTTGAAAATGATCATTCTTTTGATATTAACAGGGGTTTAGAAATTTTACGTTGAATTAAATTTTACATTACGGCGGATAACAGATAGATAAATTAGAAATTTTAGAAAAAAGAAAAAGTGTTAAAGCAAAATAAATATATGAATACTCGAATAATTTTTTGTAAATGGTTATTTTTAAAAAAACATCACATTAGTTTCTAATTATTTAGTACAACTCCGATGTATTTAATTTTTGTTTTTGTTAATTTCCATTTTTAATTTTTAGTATACGCAGTAGCCTGATGATTGAACCATTGGTCCCGAAAAATGTTGACTACTCAACAAATAGTGGTTGTATAAAGTGTTTTCTTTTTATCGATCATAGATAGATCATTGTGTCATTATTTTTAATAAAAATTATGGATTTTTTGGATTACTGAATTTAAAAATAAAAGTATGCAGTTTCTTCGAATTGACTCTAGTTGAAGACGTAATAGATATCTAATGTCAAATAACGAGGTACTTACCAGAATATTTTTTTAATATAGGATATTAGGATAGTATAAAACAATATATATGATAGTAGTAAAAAAGTGACAAAACCTTTGAAGACGTAATAGATATCTAATGTCAAATAATAAGGTACTTACCAGAATATTTTTTTAATGTAGGATGGTCCTAATGGACAGTATAAAACAAGATGTAGGATAATAGTAAAAAAGTGACAAAACCTTCCAGTTCCAGAATTCTTAGTACCAAGTAGTGCTTTCATTCCTGGAATCTTGGGAATCCCGGATTTATCCTATCTAGGCACCGTAATCTCAGTGCTAAGCTTGTCTAAATACCGGGAATACGATGCTGGCAGATTTTTCGAAAGAACATAATAAAAGTTTTTTAATTTTTATTTCATATTTTCTGTTCTTCAGCATTGCTTCAACAGCGATTTCACCATCTTGTTTCAACCATCGGATTAACTTTTTTTCATTACAGCATACCGTTTAGAAAGGATAATAATATTATTCATCCCAATTTTTATTTATAATCGCAATATGTTTATTTGTTATAAATTACTATAATAACTATCTTAGGAATTCAAAATATATAATGATAATAATCATAATTAAATAATCATGTTTAAAAAATAAAAAATTTCAAAAAGTCCCATTAATAATTTAATAATGTAAAAAAATAACTTACTTATCCAAAAAAAAAATATTCTAAAACTTACTCAATTATCCAAGTCTCTTGTAAGGTGTCAAATTTAAGTTAATATTTTATATTTAAAAAAAATTAAATAGCGCCGAAAAATGTCATCCCCGCGCGCCCGTTCTAGCCATCTTCAGATCCGTGGTTTGCAAAGAAACATCTGTTTCGACCTTTTCGGCCGTTATTGTCTCTTACCCCGCAGAATAGCTACCCCTCGTTGCACCTACAAGCTGTTTCCTTACACATTCCAGAAACTTCCATATGCTTCGTTTTAAAAGCACACATATGTAGCGTCCCACGCGCTCATCAGTTCAAGGGAAGAAACGGACCTCAGAGCATACGCAAAAACATAATTTTTGCGCGTCCCCGCTCGGACGCGGGAGCGTTAAGCGTTAACGATTCAACTTACAAATAACTAAGTTTGTTTTAAATTTGAATGGTGATGTAAAGTCTCGTCGTCATCGTCGCGATCGTCAAGTGCCATCTGCCGCCCTCTGTCTCGCCTCCAATCACGCGGGCAATTTGCCGCCTTGCCGCCCCCTCTACAGCCACTGCTGCAACCTCCCGCCGTGTCGACCCGCCTTCGCTTACGCGGGCAATCTGCCGTTCTGCCGCCCTCTGTCTCGCCTCCAATCGCGCGGGCCACTCACCGCCCTGCCGTCCCCCTCTGCAGCCACTGGTGCAACCTGCCGCCCTACCGACTCGCCTTTGCTTACGCGGGCAATCTGCTGCTTTGCCGCCCTCCCTCCACAGCCACGGGTGTAACTCGCCGCCGTCCCGACTCCAGGCGCGGTCCATGACGTGAGGTGGGCCGCCCAAGCGGTACGCCTCGTCCTCCGACGGGCCGACGCAGGTGATAGTCCTAGTGAAACTCTCAAGTAAGACAAAGTGATCCATTTGTTTTTATCCATGTATTGAAGTGTGACCTTTACGAAATTGTCCCGACCACAGAAGAAATTATAGAAAAACATTTAATTTTTATATAGCACAACATTATGTATCCAATATGTACCTTCTCCGTTATCTTTTGTAAATTGTCAAATCGCCAGTTTTCATAAATTTAATGTCCATACTAATTTGTGTTTCATTTGTGGTCAACTGGTCGATGAACTATAATAATACTGAACCCACCCTACACCTGAGGTATAGAGAGTCCGCCTACCCACCTAGCCGAGGCATAAAAAACTGTAGGTGAGTACTGCTCCAGGTATCACACGATACTTAAATTATTAGAAAGGAGCCATTTACTATACTCATCTATTACACTCTATAAGATGAAAATCGTTGATTAAATCGAGGAAAATGCTACGCGGACTTAAAATCAATACCAGTTTTTAGTTTGAAATCGAAACAAGTTTATTGGTGAAGTGGTAAAATAGCGACTAAACTATAAGATCATCACTTATACACTTATACCTTATACACTTTGATATTATTGAGGTTGCATTTTAGGTCTCAAAATTTAATTATTTATTTTTAAAATTGTTTTTTATGCTTTTTTAATATTTTTTTGTTTTGACTTTTATGTGTGATTTTTTTATACTTTGCGTTGATGTAAACACATGTATGTATGAAATGAAAAATAATAAATAAATATAAATCTGTTCCAATTTTTTCTTAAAATGTAAACTTGTACATTTTCGGAATTGAAAATTGGCAGCAGCGTAATCGCGGTTCTAAAAAAAAATTCCGAGATTTGAAGCCCTGGTACCAAGATTTATTAGTTATTGACTTATTTGAGCCAATCTTGCAAAAACTATTTGATATTTATAATCAGCATAACAAAAATAACCCAAAAACGCTATTATACGATACTATATCTAATTATTGGAATTGGCAATTAATTAATTAAGTGTCTTCTCATAAGTTTTGATATATAATCTATTTGCTTTAAATTAATACATTTAATATTATGAAATTAAAATAACGCGTTACTGTACAGGATGACGAAATTTATGATCATTTTAAATAATGCATAGGTAACCAGAAAAATGTTTCACTAGTAATTATTCAGACATATTGGCGTCACAGATAGCGGTCACGCTCTCTGCGAATGTTCACCGCTTGAGCGTAGACTGATTTTGTTGAAAATAAACATAGTAATCAATGACTTCACTGTTTGCTGATTACGTTTCGTGCTCTGTATGCATCACGTTTGCACGTGTTTAAATGTGTGAGCTGCTAATTGCAAATTTATTATTTACCTATGCGGAATCGCTTAATCATTGGCTTGTTTCCATACCATTATTTTATCCCGTAGAGTAATGTTAAAACTATACAAATCATCGTTAACCGTAGACAATTTATTAGTACTAGCAATGAATAAATTAATATTGTGACAAAAAAAGCCCGTATTTAAATTAAAAACTAAAATGTATATTCGTGCAAAACAAAAATAAATTTGACAATAAACTAAGCAGAATAAGGTTTACTGGATATTTTTGGAAGGCGAATTTTGAGGCGTTACTTTGGGCCGGCTTTAGAAAACGAATGTTATCAGTTTGGAATTTTTGGATGCCCGCTAGCTTGTGTTGACGCGTAATCCAAAAATCACCAGACCATACAAAATTTCAGCACGTAATTTTAAGTTTTCATTGAGTTCACAACAAAACAAAAAAGTTGCGAGGAATTCAAAGTTAAATGGCATTTTTTGTCATTTGAAACTGAAATTCATCAAATTCATCGATAATTCTACAATGAAAATCGGGAAAAATTTTAATTACGCAGAATTGATCGACCTCTGTATCCCAGACAATATCACTGGATGACGGCTCACACTGCGGTCAGCTGAATCGGAGGCACTCTGCAGGCTGGTAGTACCAAGAAGACCTGGAGCCACCAAGTTTGCGGAACGTGCTTTCAGTTTTGCGGGTCTATGGAGAACCAGGAACTCTTCAAGAAGAGCCTAAAAATCGCACCTGTAATGCGCCCTTGAAGCGTCTCTTACGCAAAAACAGCGCTATATAAATTAACATGAACATAAATACAAATTATATTATTTGCAAAATTTTCAGTCAATAATAAATCAAAATACTGTTTTTAAATCTGTAAACAGGTCCACCCTAATATATGGCCAACAAATTTGAATCCTTATGAAGAGCAAGGATCCAGGCTGCCGAGATGAATTTTCTAAGAGGGGTAGAGGGAGTTACATGGACAGAGTGAGAAGTGCCGTCATAAGGCACACACTCGGCAAGGAGCCCCTACTCCTACATATGGAAAAATCACAAATGAGGTGGCTCGGACATGTGTTAAGAGTGCCAGAAGAACGAATACCAAGAGGAATCCTCCTGGCAACTCTGGAAGGTAGACGGTCGGTGGGTCGCCTCAGATTAAGCTGGAAGAAGCAGCAGAAAAATGTGTATGAAAACAGAATGGGTCTAGACTGCAGAAGCAGCGCAAAACAGGGGAACATGGAAATACCTTGTCGAGTCTTTGGGTCTTCGACCCTACTAGGACAAGGGGGTGAATATGATGATGATGATGATAGAATATTAAATTTTATAATAGATATTCAAATATGACATTGAATTATCTATATAAGTGTAAAAAATATGTCGCGCTCGCAGTTTTTGTGATTTAGACTGTTTAGCCTTTTGGTTTTCTACGCAGAGACCCTCTTGTATTAGGAGGGACGTTAGTTGGCTGCCATGTTGGCTATAAGCACTTTATTTACTGCGACCCGAAATAGCTCCACTGTAGACTGGCCAAACCACTGTCTTCACAGGTTTCACAGCCACGATGTCCTCCTTCATCCAGGGCCCCGACTTCCGGCAATATTCCCTGCATTATGAAGTACAAGATCTCGTACTTCTCTGGATGCCTTATCACATATCCGATAATAATAATTAGGACTTATTAAGTGGAGTGTATGTCAGTTATTGAAGGGGTTAGATAATGAAAGTGATTTGGGTTTTAGAAAATTAAATTTTGATATGTCAAGTGTATCGAATTGTCATACACATATATTCAATATATACCTAGATTGCGATTTTAACATGTAACATGGTTTAGTTGAAATTGTACTTTTAAATGATTTGAATATTTTTAAAATATGTGATTATATATTATTATATATTTTATCCCTTATTTTAAGACCGAGATGAGTGGAGGAAAATTATTGAGGAGGACAAGACCCACCAAAGGTTGTAGTGCCAAGAATGATGATGATGAAGGGCTTTTTTATAATTATTTTTTAAATTATGCTTACATTTTAAATTGTACATTTTTCTGATTTAAACATTTGAAAAACATGTGTGTTGTGTAATTTTTTATTATATTATGCTTATAAAGCTTTTGCTTTTGATATGTACTTGCTTTCTACTTTTTTTTATTGTACTATAAATTGCTATGTATCTACTTTCTTTCTACTTTATTGCTTTATTTTTGTTTGTATTTCTCAGGAATTCACTGTGTAACAATTTCAAAACACATTGTTTGAAATTTTTAATATTCAATGTACAATTTATACATATTTCAATAATATGCTACTTATTTTCGACATTTACATGCATTGTATAATTTAAAAAAAAAAAACTTACTTAATATTTTTGGTTATATTGTAAAATTGACATTTTTTTTGTTAAAGCCCTGAAGGGCGTTGATAATGTATGGTATAATGGATGATAAAGTAAAATAATAAAATATCTGATTTTAATTGTTTTTCAATGAATTTTATGTTTAATAAATAGCAATGAACTATTTGTTTTATGAGAAAAGCTCAGTTGTTTCGTCGTTTTAATATGATGATCAAACATTGGAAATAAAATAATGACCAGTTTATTATCATTTCTGAAAAATATTCTACCTATTCCCAAAATCTCTTGTAACCCAGTAGGCATATCACTGACTTCTCATACCGGGCGAAATATATTACAAAATACACTTCTTTATGTGTCAGATATTAGATAAACATAAGATAGTCAAATTAAAAGTTGTATTATAAATTGACATGTAATGAGAGATATCAAATTACCGCACATGTATAGAGAACACGTATTCCAAATACAAACAAGTCTCTTGTAATATAGTATTCGGCAAAAGCGAATGAATATGATGGTATTTCCATAATATTCCAGAGGCTTACTAGATTGGTTGTTACCACTCTTTATCTCATCATTTTTATTTATTTTCAACAGGAAAACAGCACTTAAGATAAACATATACATGCATTTGTCAATGACAATATAAACATACACACGATGATGTTGTCATTGACGAATGCTAACAATTAATCATGCACATATTCCAGGTATTTCGACTAAAAACCGATTTGGACTAATCGGTTTTTCCGATTCAATTGATTATTTATATTCAAGTGGCATTTCACCGTAGATAAGTACTGAAAAAGTACAATAATACGTGTATTTTTAGTTGATGTAATCAATAGACATGAAATAAACCCACTTCACTTATCACAATCGAATCACAAATCAAATTCCAATCGATCACAATTGATTTTTAATTTGGTTTTATGAAATGCTCATGATCACAGTATTGACGTGGCAGATAGGTACTTTGTGATGCAACATGAATAGTCAAATTTTCTAAATTAAGCCTTGTAATACACAAACGTTATTTTTGTCACTACTATAGTTTCGAAAGAAGCCGTCCCTCTCATCATCAGTTATTAATTAAACCAGATGATAACAGGAGCTGCACCTCTAGCAAATATTTGCTCACTATTAATTATTATTTTGGAATAAAGCTATATTTATTTATTTATTTATTAAAGATTAGTAACAAAAATACTCGACATGTGTGTACTACAATGAAGGCAGACCCACCGCTTACCTAGGACCGTTTTATAAGCAAAAGCTCCTTTATTGGACATTCTCATTCGCCGGCTATCTGGCATTTTTTTAATGCTAAAAAACCCTGCGACCCGTTGTTGAGAAAAAAAGTAGGCCGAATGGCTGCCATCCAAAATTTTACCCCATTGTCCCGGCTATTAACTTATTTATTAAGCATAGATTAAAAAAATATTCCAAAAATACATAAAGAGAAAAAGGAAAAAAAAGAGAAAGAAAATATAATTCACGTATGAGAAGCAAAACAGACCGGTAAAACTAAGGAGACTGGAAATAATTATGCTACAAGGTTTGATTGAGTGTCAATTAAAATAAATGCTCATACTCAAATTAAATAGATTTTTCGAATTTTCTCTGCATAACTTGTGAATGGCCATTTAAAATTGTACTTAAAAAATATTACAACAATTAGAACGTCGTCAATCTTGACGCATCATCTAACAATAAAATTACTAATACTAAACTCAAGACGAGAGGACGATGTGGGAAGTGGGGGCGATTATAGTAGTCTGGGTGTAGGGGCGTGGTCACAAAGAAAATGATTGAGAAAATAATTCAAAATTTGAAGTAGCTTATCTTCATAACTATTGATATTAGGATATTGTTTCTTGAACACTTTCGACTCATAATTTATGTTTAATTCTGTAAAGTATTGTGGACTAACTCTGTTACATATAAAATATAACATATAACACATATAAAATAAATGTATTGTAAGAATGAAAAATTGTGACAAGTTACATAAAAATAAAGTAATTGTGGCGTAAAAAAAATCTTTATTATTTGGAGAATTTTTAACATAAATATTTAATTACCGTTAATTTATGTATCACGAGTCGCCATCATCATTGTCACTTTAGTTCGATCCATTATATCCATTGTAGGTAGGCCTTTGCCTTAAATATTAAAAAACATTTTTTACGGACTGGATGAAAAATAAAATTAACTTAATTTTATGAAAAATGCATCCAGATCAAACCTTTAATCCTCGTTTTTGTATTATGTAAAATATAGCCCACTACTGATATTAGAAACTCAAACATCACGAAAACAACGCATTTGCCTATTTCTATTTAGACTTTATTTACGCATGTAATGAAGCGCACTTGTCTATTTCGGTTTAGACTTCACGCACGTTATAAAGCTCATTTGTCTATTTCTATTCAGACTATATTTACGCACGTAATAAAGCGTATTTGTCTATTTCTGTTTAGACTTTACGCACGTAATAGAACGCATTTGTCTGTTTCTATTTAAATTTTATTTACACACGTAATAAAATTTTGTTGCGAGATTTGTTTACATATTATAAAGTACATATTACATATATACATGTGTATTGTTTGTATAAACAGAGACTATGGATACTCATGACTGAGAAGTATTACGTATAACTACTATACAGTTCAGGTCAGGTCAGTTCAAACATTCTATGACGTCTAAAATAAAACATATGATAGACAAAAGGTTAATGATAAACTTTTCACAAAGAATTAACTGATAAACCTTTCGACATTTTTTGCAATATGAAGGTATTAGATATTAGCTCGAGAACTCAAAGCTCTTCTGCGAGGGTAGGCTGAAAATACGCAGCCCTTAAAATAAATTCCTTTAAGAAAGAAATACATCACTATTAATTCATTAAAAGAATAATCGCTAGCTTATCATAGTACATAAAATTGTTAATGGCTACCTTAATGTGCGAAATTACCGTTCCTATTAGAATCACCAAAATACCAAATACATTTCTTTTTTTTCAATAGGTACCTTTATCGAATACTTCTCTCCAATACTGCGATTTATTAGAATATACAACACTTTTCATTCGCAAAGCAGTAGATATAACCGGGATTATCTTCTTCTTCCCTTATTTTTTATATAGATCCAATAGTAGTGCAAATGAGAGGGAAATATATTTAATCAAGATTATTATTGATGTCTCATAGGGATGAAGCTATTTTTTATATGGGAAAGTAGCTATGGAAGTCTATTTGGGTGTTAATAGGGCTTACGACTTATCGTACGGCTGGCTTATGTAACCATTTCCACAATTTAATGTTCACCAATTCCACTTAAGATAGACTACCACATGTATAAAATTTTTGGAAATTGTATACTTATATGTTCATCTTATACACCTTGTTTCGTATACATATACAAATAATATTCCTTTAAAAACTGCATTCAAAATATAGATATTATAGAGAAGAAGCGATTGTAAATTTTGATAATCTTTATGTTAATTCCTACTTTTACAGCCTTTAAAATAATTTGACAATAAATAAAAAATAATAATGTATAAAATTGCCCAACACATCATGCTTGTTTTTGTGCTAAGCTATATAAAATAATATAAAGAAAATCACAAAACACCCAGGCTTTGAAAACGCATAGTCATATTATTAACTTATATATGGTTTGGATATGTGGAACGAATGAATAAGGAATGATTAAATAGTAAGAACGTTATATGACATGAGTGTTGACAGCATCAATACTGTCACGCGGGAGCTTTGGCATGGTCAGGTAAATCAGATACCGGATTCATGGTCCTGTAAAAAGCCTTGACAATATACAAGTTTACCATGAGAATGTGAATGGAAGAGAATGGGGCAAATATTATCTTAGGATAGAAAAGTGTGCCGCTCAATCAAATGACGTAATAACAAATTATTTAATGAATGACCTTGCCAAGAATAGAACCCGTCACCTCACGTAAAATAACAGTGCCTTAACCATTGGACAACGAGAGCGACCAATCATTAATGTCAATAATTCAAACCCTTTTATATAAACTAGTCATATCATTTTTTACATTTTGAATTTTCAATCACTTTTGATAGGCATTGGAATTTAGTTTGACATTTTTGTGAAAATTGGTCATATTTAGCTTTAGAAACAAGTTGTTGAAGATGTGCCAATATCGCCAAAAATTGAGCAGCCAATATTAACTGCAGACGGCAGGATATTGAAGACGGCCAATGCAGTGAAAGGTAATTTCAGTTCAGAAATTACTTTTTCAGATTGATTAATTTGGGTATACATACGGCTTACGACCTATCGTAAGGCTGGCCCACTTTAGTGATCACTTTACACAATATAATGTTTACCATTTCCACCCAAATTGCTATCAAAAAATTCCATAATCAATTGTAGAGGTCTCATTAGCGATATTAGCAAAAAAAAGTAATACTGTCAAAATATGTCATCTTATTTATTTATCATTGTTTATTTGATACCATATTTACCCACCTAACCTAATCTAACCTAACCTAACCTAAAAATCTCGGCGGAAAAAAATTTAATTGAACAATATTTTGAAGGGCTTGACAAATTTCAATTTTAAAGCTAAAAATGCGTTTGTGAAATACACCAAAAATTCTCGATCGGTGGGTTCGTGATATTTATACAGCTTATTTAGTCAGAATCTAGGTTAATGTGACTATATATTTTCAGTTCGATACCTACATCATTTCCATCCTCAGCTATTATGCATTCAAATTTCTTATCTGTAAAAATACATATATGACAATACTCTGTATTGTTCGTTCTATATTTTTCAACAAGAAACAATATTTCGAAAAAAATTTGCAAAATTAGAGAAAAATTTGCGTGATAACTTCATTTTATATCGATAAACAATTAATATGCACAAGAATCCAAATCTCGAACGAAGCTCAGTAGTAAAGCAACTCTTTATTTAAAACTGATTTTTCGTCCTTAAAGCAGCATTAAAATATATATTAGGTCCTTACATATGAAATTGGCGTTTAGTATGGGAGGAACATAAAGCCGATTTTTTTAAATTATAATATATTTATTTAATCAAAGTATGTACCATTGCTATCTATGCACTTTTGCCATCTCATAGGTAGTTTATCGATCCCTTTACTAAAAAAACCATTCGGACGGGAATCAATAAAATCTTTGAAGGCGGTTTGGACTGCCCCATCGGAGTTGAATTTTTCCTTTGCAAGAAGTTATCCAAATTTCGAAAAAAATGGTAATCTGTTGGGGCAAGGTCCGGAGAGTACGGTGGATGTCTTGGACATTCCAATTGAACCTCCTCTAATTTGGTAGGCGTCTGTTGTGCAGTGTGTGGTCTAGCGTTATCATGAAGCAGCAGTGGCCTAGAGCGATTAACCAGCCTCGGTTTTTTAGCAGCTATCTTTTCCATCATGGTTTGCAGTTGCTGACAATAGACATCTGCCGTAATCGTCTGGCCAGATTTAAGAAAGCTGTAGTGAACGACACCAGCACTAGTCCACCAAACGCTCACAAGTAACTTTTTTGGAGTCAATTTTCGCTTGGGGCATGGTTTGGCTGGTTCGGCAGGGTTCAGCCATTGCGATGAGCGCTTCAGATTATCCTACAGGATCCACTTTTCATCACAGGTAATGATTCGATTTAAAATCCCTTCATTATTGTGCCGGTTGAGTAATGCAACGCAGCAGTCAACGCGCGTTTGTTGATTTGCTTCACTCAATTCGTGAGGTACCCACCTTTCAAGCTTTTTCACTTACCAATTTGCTTCAAGTGGATTAAAACAGTTTTATCACTAACACCGCAGCCTGCAGCTAACTCGGATGTGGTTTGCGATGGATCCGCTTCCACAATAGCCTTCAATTCTTCATTATCAACTTCGGTCTCCGGCCGTCCACGGGGCTTGTTCTGCAGGTCGAAATTTCCAGAACGAAAACGTTGGAACCAAAAACGCACTGTGTTTTCTTTTGCGGCACCGTCGCCATACACATCATTAATCCTTCGAGCCGTTTCTGCCGCACTGGTGCCACGGTGGAACTCGTACTCGTAAATAACGCGATATTTCAAGTTTTTCATTTTGTAAACTGAGTGACGCAAAGAAAAAAACAATTGAGGAAAAAACAAATGAATTATAATTTTCAAAACACAAATACATGAGTAAATAGCTGTATAAATTTGGATTTGTAATTCCTAACCAAAGAGACGATATTTGAGATCAAATTTGCCAGTACGGCAAAACGCCAATTTCATATGTAAGGACCTAATATATATATATATTGAAAAACAAAAATATTTCCAATCCAGTATGTTTTTGTGGAGGCTGCGAATTCTCCAGCCTACCCCTGTAAGGCAGAGAGCAAAATATTTCCGTAAAGGAATAAACCAGACGGCGGGGTTATATTTATTCTTCGGAACAAAGAGAGTGCGTGGTTTTAATACGATAAGAGACCATACGTGAGGAGGAACTTTGACATTTTGCGATCTTTGATCTAAAATCATAACATTAGTATCTCTGTCACATGTTGGGGGGGCAAGTGTATCTCGGTGGCCTAATATAAATATTTGTATAAATAGGGAGAGAATTATTGTAGAATCATCATTCTCTGTTAAAGTTTCCGAACAGTAGCACGCGAAATGTGTGTTTGAAAATTTAACAAAATTTGAGAGCTCGCAAAAGACATCGCGTGTTTTCTTTGAAAATATTTGATCAAGTTATCCTTTAAATCTGAAACAAGAACCAGAAGAAGCAAGAAGAATAAAAATGGAGAAAATGATAATTGGAACTGCCACTCGCTACATCGCAGGAAGAAATGCGGTTCAAACTGTATACTGGAGAAAATCAAAGGACCAAGGAAAAGGGTTCCTGAAATATAACAAGACCTGCAATTTCGGGAAGAAGGCAGAAGCACCTCCTCCAACAAGTGAAACAATCCAGAAACTTCGCAATCATTATTCGTAAAGTGATCCGGTGTTGACGATTTACTGTGATACTAATATTAAGGTTTTTTGAAATCAATTTCAATTTTCATGGGAATTTTTCATTCTAATTGGTTGTTTTTAATCTCCTTGAGCACTGGATGCTCTATGACTTGATTTTCTTTGAGTATTGATTGTATTTAATGTGTTTTGTTATTTCATGTTCCAGTAATTTTAAATGTGAATATTTATTAGAATATAAGAGTAAAATAAAAATATAATTTGAAAAAATATATTTGTATTAATTTAAAAAATATTTAATATGATCAAAAGTTGTTTTAAAATAGTACATAATATACCCATCTGAATACACGAGCTTTAATATTTCTACTAAAAAAAAACTAAAAAAATTTTTTTGGTGGATCTGAATTATTCTTTGAATCAGGTGATGACACAAAATAATAGTTGAAAATACGTAAGTACCAATTATCAACTAATTTTAAATTAAAGACGTGTACAAATTACGATAATATTTATTTTTGCTTGAGCTTTCGATAAAATATTGTTAAATTATTTTTTTATTATTACATTTAAAAAATTTACGATAAAACGATTGTCGTTATTATTTTTTTAATTTATAAATTTTATCAGTTTTAGAATGACAATGAATAAAATTTGTCAAATTCTCCTTGCAAAGAATATTATTGTATCTCAATAATAACGTAATAATTATAACTCTAAGTTTTATTATGTTCAACATAAACTTTATCTGTAGGTGCTTGATATAATAACATTTAATATAATTAGGCAATCAAAAATTAAATCATATTTTATAGAAAGAAACTTTGTTACACCACTTTTTAGTTGAAACATGTCGAATTTTTGTGTGTTTGAAGAAGAAAAAATTAAATCGTTCAAAATAAACAAGAATCCAAATCTCGAACGAAGTATAATAGTAAATCTAATCCTTCTTTATAACAGAAATATGACCTTGTTTAAAGTATCTAACACTAAATCTAAAGGTACATTTAATATAATCAAAAATTTTATCGTAAAATATATATTAAACTATAAAGATATACGTCTATATGAAAATGAGTGAGATTATAATAATAACAAACATATGCGTAGGTATATTTACAAATAAAATGTAACTAATTTTCGTCAGGCAACTGATACTACAACGCACGTAGAAAAGTCAAATGTCACATTTTTCTATTTTTATTTTACAAAACTATTAACCGACCGTAATTCATGTAAGTAAACCAGAATGGCTGACTGTTTGAAAAAAATCTGCAGCGTCTCATTCTGAGATGTCCTTAATGTGTGGTTTAATATGTTCAGATAAATATTTTATCAGTTGAACTTAGACAACATTAAAATACATCAGTACATGTCAAGCAAAATTAGTTTGCGGGATAATTTCAATAATTTTATTTATCAAATAAAGATAAAATAATAATAAAAATAGGATTCTAACGCGAATTATTATATCGTATTTTATCTAAAAAATTGACGTTAATTTGACAGTAAGTTCACAACTCTCTCAGTCCATTGATTGTATTGGTGAAATTACCTATTATTAACGATTAAATTCGTGAAATAAAATCTTATGGCCCGTGTCTACAGATGAGATTGTCAACTCGAGATCATCTGTGAGACAGAGGTATTGCTCCCTCAATTTTTGTAGTCCACTACATACACACTTTTGCTCTTGAGATGGGCTGGTCACGTAATCAGAATGGCTGACGACAACCCTGTAAAACGCCTCACACCACAAGGACGAAGAAGACCAGGAAGGCCCAAACTGGACAAGGTCAGCAAAAACACATCCATATTACAAATACCAAACTATAGACAAGAATGGAGGAGACTTCTGAATTCAGCCAAGGCTCACCCAGGGTTATCGAGCTTATGCTGATGATGTTGATATACACACTTTGCCTCATAGATTCTCCATCTCACTGTATTACAAGCTTATTGTATGCCAAATGTTAGTCCATGGACCATTAATGCCCATTTATTATTTGGGCGTAACCTTCAGCAGTTGAAATAGGATAAATGTTCGCAATTTAATGCCTTTTGTTTTTCTAACGTTTCGGAATGTATATCAGAATGTCTCATCCCCTGAACATGGATCGTTAGAATGCAATAAAATATTGTATACATCTGCACGTACTAATTACTTCAAAAGTATGTACGACTCGTTACATTCGGAGGGTTATTCGTAACTTCTTTCGAATTACCATACTTTTTATGGGCGAAGAGCTGTGCGATATTTACTCAATTGATTTAAGGGTTTACGCCACCTTGAGGTTGGAAAAAATAGGTATAAAATTAAACTTTTTTAACACAGTCATTAAAAATAGTAAAATAATCTTTATTTTACACATACATAGTATTTTTATGAATATTTTCAATGTTAAAAATTGAAAAAAATGAAATAATGGCGGAGATATGAGCCGACAAGTAGAACCCTGTTTTAAAAATCCTCGCTAATGGTGTAAGTACATGATTTCTCTGCTAGGCATTATCTAAAACACAAAAAAAGTCTTGTTTAGCAGGGTAATAGTTATCGTGGAACGTAGGGAATAATTTTATAATGAAAAATAATTGATGTAAATTTCAACCACATTAGTTGAGTAGATCGGGATATATCGTGTGCACTGTTTTGAAAAAAGTAGTTTTAAGAAAAATGCCAAAGAAAAAAAAATACGATTGTACGAATTATTTTTTTATTACCTTTAATCTGCGATTCCTGGACCATACATGAAGTATTGTTCTATTGTTGCTGTGATGTCCTCTGATTCCTTTTGTGTTCCTCTTTTCAATTTCCTGGCTTCTTTAGTCTCTTGTTGAGCTCTTATGTTGGCTTTGGCCAACTCACTGTTAATTACTGTAATTTCACAAATATTGGGAATTTTTGAATAATTCTACGCTTTAAATATTTTTAAAAGTATAAACGATTTAATTAGCTAATATTTTTTTTTTTAAATTATTTCCAATTATTTTTGTGTACTTAACCCTCACTTTCAATGTGAAAGATTCAGTTAAAAATATTGGTAAAATAAAGAAGCAGTTTAAATAAATGTTAACTTTTTATTATTGTCTAATACAGCAAATATTATACTTTATACCTAGAAATAAATATGTTCATCCACATACGTCAGCTATAATATACAGTCCTACACACTCATCATTAATCAATACATGTATTATGTTTGGTACACGAATACCTATACTTTGTGTACAAACACAAGGCATACTTTTCTCTCTCGATATAGTTTCACAATTAAATTCAAAAGTATATTTACAATGTCTTCAAGCCATAACCAACGGGTGCATTTGTAAAATTGTACAATATTTAACTTATATAACTTGTATGAAACTTTAAGCTCGAGTACTAACATACAAGTTTGCCAGAGAATGAAAGCCAAAAAATCGAAGAGTAGGTATCACTAGAAGAGATGATGGACGATGAGGAATTCAGATTCAGAATGAAGGCTTCAAAAAGTGTCAAATATCCATAAACTTTATGAAACAACAACAGAAGGGTAGCGGACAATACCATGGATGAGAGGATTATGATTATGATGATAAAATAAATAACAAGATATGAATAAATTAACAGCATAATAATTAATTAAACTAAATCACAAGAAACTTTCTTGACTGAAATACCGCAGAAAATCAACAAGACCTCGAATTAGAATAATGGTGACGAAGCTGATCCAAACTTCATTGTTTGGAGGCGGTGATCCCTGTTGCTTTTCAAAATTACAAGTTTTTCTGTATTTTAGGAATCCTTGTGAATTTACTGATTTTCTCCAGTAGATGGTCTGCATAGAATTTCCTCTAGCTACCGCTGAGGACTAATTCAATAAGAAATAAAACTGCGACTATCATTTATTTTAAACGTTTGTATAGTAAAACAAGGGATAGACGTTGATTAGAATTTTATATCAAAAATATTTTAACAGTGAAATATTAATTCAATACTTTTAGAGTTTATATTTACTTCTTTTACAACGCGACTGATTTTCTGATTTTTATCTTTACTTACCTTTACTGATTTTCTTTACAAATTTATAGCAATCTGTCATAGGCCATTCCCATCAATCATGAGGTGAATGATAAGAATCTTATAATTATAATTTTATCTTATAATTGTATGCTGTTATCTAGATCGAAAATATATTTGATAATGTCATGCATACTTGTCATTGTCGTGATATATTATATTTTAAGAAAATGACCTCACAGTCTGGAAAATATACTATCTTCACTATCTATACTACTCGAGAGAGTATCTCGTATCCGATCAGGACCCCACTTAATGATCAGCGAGCAAGGATTTCAATTTTATTTATCTGTACCTAATATAAAAATCATCAATATTTTTATATGTATGCTGAATATGTATGTACGATTACTGAATTATATCCATAGAGGGGATAATTATTAATTTTGAGAAATTATAGAAGTGTTACAGAGACGAAGCCATATTTACATGGGAAAAGTGTATGAAAGTCTTTATAGTGACTTGTGACCAGTATAAGCTACCTTAAGTGATCACTTTACACAATGCAATATTTCACATAAAAATAGCTTCGTCTCTGTGAGTCTTCCATAATTTATTTTAATTGATAACTATCCCTCTGTGGACAAAATATAGTAACTGTGTTATCAGAATATACACATAAAAAATAATGTTAAAAATATATACCCGTCTATAAAAGGAGTTAAAAAATTGAAAATAATAATTTTGAGGCGTATTTTTGTGAATTTGTTAAATAATTCGGAAGAATATCTTATATTCACTGAAAATAATATTTCTTAATATTCCTTCTTCTTCTTCTTCTACCCCTTATACTATTGGGTCGGGGTCCTTGCACCGCATGTAAGGCTCCAACTTTTCCTGTCTTCTCCTCGCTTCCATGCCAGCTCCTACTAGGACGGCCTTTTGGTCTCCTGCCTTCTGGTGTTGCCTGGAATATCCGCTTTGGCAGTCTGTTTGCCGGCATCCGGAAGCCATGTCCCAGCCATCATAATTGTGATTTCTCGATAAACGTCAATAAGGGTTCTACTTCGAAACATTCTCTTTATTTGAGCATTTCTCATTCTGTCCCGTCTGGTAACTCCTACTATTCCTCGTAGAAATCCAATCCCAGCAGCCTGTAACCTAGAGCATGTTCGTTTGGTTGAGTTCCAGTGCTCGTGGCCGTACACCAGGGTTGGCCTGGAATCTGATTTGTACACTGCCAACTTTTCTTGCTGGCCGAGCTCCGTGTAGGGGAGACCTAGGAGAGTTGTGACAATATTTACGTTACCTCACATATCTCGGCTAAAAATAATATTACCTCTACGAAATCTACGACATTTAGTAGCTTGTTCTTTTTATTAAATAGAATAAACATATAAATTATAAAATAAATAAAAACCAATGAGTAAATCGATAAAAACTAAAACAACTGCGCGTGTCACAATCCGCCTAGTACCGGAGGTAAGTTGTGACAGGTCAAGGTGAGTTGTGACAAGTATGCATATGGTGATTTAAAGGAGCATATATTAATATTTTCAGATATTAATATTTTTGGATATTATTATTATTTTTTTTTTTTAAAAAATAGAGATGTGAACACGGAATACGTGTCACATCAATATTCTTACTATTTTCAAACTAAGCTAAGCGCTTGTACTATGAAAATAGGACTAACTTGCTAGTCTGGAGTGAGGATCGAACCCGCAACCTTTGGATCACGAGGCCAGTGTCCTAACCACAAGACCAACAAGCTACTCACATTAATATTGTTAAATACAACGTGCTCAAAAACATTTAATTTTTAACTAATTTTTATATGCGTAGTCAGAGAATTTAATTGTTGCTATATAAAAATAATCAAAAAATTATACCTTGCACTCGAGAATTTGAATTAAGGCAATCGTATAGCCAATGGTCTCCACCCGATATTATTCGTATCTAAAATAGATATTTGAAAAGGAAGGCTTGTTATAGAAGGAATACTATGGATAATACAGAAAAGTTCATAAATAAAAAATTAGTTATTTAATTTTTTGTTAACCTGATTTATTATTTATTAAATACTGGAAATGAATTGTTAAACCTAGTTAAAACAGCATTAATTAATCGAACAAATGTCAGTCATCAAATTAAATGACTAGGTGAAAAGGAAATTAATTTACCTGACTGTCGGGAAATTATCATAAAAACACAAAATACTCTTTGATTATACATAGATAATACGGTAAAACCACTGTCTGCGTTTTTGAAATCAAGATATGAAAATGACTATAATTTTTGGTATCGGAAAAGCTACCTGGAGGGAGATAAACATTTATATAAATATGGTAAGAAACTCGACAAAAGTATCATTCGAATTACATCTACCGAAGCATTTTATTGTGTAGTAGCAGTAATTTAAAGTTCGGAAAAATTCATTAGCAACTTGTGCATTAAATAATTGTACTTATACAAAAAATTCAGAAGACATTTTATTAAAAATATTTGTCGTAAGCAGACTACATAATTGCCAGTGAACAAGAACGCAAATATCGAAATGGACAAAATGATTGTTGGATCGTCCACGCGCTACATCGCCGAGAGGAATGCTGTGCAAACCGTTTATTGGAGGAAATCGATGAATTCACAAGGGACTGGATTCCTGAAATACAACCGGACTTGTTATTTCGATAGGAGGGAAGTAGCAGCTCCACCAAATAGCAAAACTTACGAGCAACTTCGTAACCGCTACTGTCAGTAAAAAACTTTCTGGCGGAAAACTAAATACTGTGATTCTTGATATTTGTAATTAAGTACCTACTGTATATTTTTTGTGTTTAGTATAATGTATTTAAGTTAGTGAATACCAATTATTATTAGTGCTAGATGCTGAATCTTGATAATTTATTTTCACGTAATAAAAATGTAATGTTGTTTATGTTGTAATATTATAAAAATATTTATAAATGATAGATAGGTATCCGAATAAAATAAGTTTATAAAATATATTTTGTTTAATACTTTTTTAAATAACGCGCCACACATTCCAATGAGCTCTGAATACGATTGACAAAATTCAACTTTCTGAAATATTTTAAAATGTATCCTTTTTTAAATTCTCCCTTATTTACTATTATCCTACAATCTCACTTCTCGGAGTCTCTCTTCACAGTCAGTTAAACAGTGCGATTTACTTATTAAGGCCGACCTTAGGCCGATTGAACCGATTGGGCCTAAATAGGCTGCGCTCCCAGGAAATGACAAGAAAATGAGAGATAAGAAAATCTTCTTCTTCTGCCTTCATCTCTCCACTGTTAGATACAGGTCTCTTCCGTGCGCTTCCATACTTCTCCGTTGTGTGTATTTTCCTCCCCACAGCGGCTATATCGCCGGCCGTATCGGAGAGGTTTGATACGAATTCCCTCACATGATGAAAGTATGTATAATGTAATAAGAATGAACATTATTGGAATATTTGCTTAGAAAAATTAATGCATATTAAATACGCTAATGCAAAGTGCACATGATTAGTTTTCTTATAAAAATCTCCCCTATATTAAAATAAGCTTAGGTATTTATAATTACAGATAGACAACTGGGTAGGTATTTCGTTTGTTTCGCATAAATTTGTACCTACCATCTTTTAGACTCGCGCGAAGACTTTACAGTTTGAATGAAGAATGCCTTTCATAAGTTATACTTTTTAAAATATTTGTAAATAGATACGGAAAAGGTTTCATTCTTAATCTTGGAAATGCACTTGCGGAAGCGTTGTCTCAATAGTGGTATTTATGTAGGTATATTCGGACATATTTTGAAATTAACCATATTGCTATTTTCCTATCTTCTAGAGATGGGTTGTTATGAATGAACTGTTCTGAACGAATGAATTGTTCAGTTTACCTTCACCAACAACCGCAGCCGTAAATTAATTTGGAATTCCTACAGTCGGTATGGAATGTAAGAAAGCTATTTTAATTAGAATACAGTTAATTTATATTGCAATTCAGTTTTGTTGGTTCATTTTTTTACATTTTAAAAGTATACAATTATTTAAATGTATAGATCCAGCCCCACCCGCGAGCGATGTTGATTGGTGTACAAATGAACGATTGAAAATGAATAGTTGAAATAAACAGTTCACTTCAATGAATTACATGAAGAATAATAATTCAGTCAGCTGAACGAATCTTGTGATGTAAACAAACGTTTAGCTATAGACAATAGATAAAAGGGTTGTCAGCATTCATTTGAATCGAAATTATCGCTTATTACATATGCCGATGACTCATTGCCAGTGACAAATAATAGTGAAGTTGGTATCCAGTGTGATCAGAATGTCCGATTGCATGGTTGCATTGTATGCATGGAAAGTGATTTGATGAAGTCGAGAATAGGGGAGACCTAGGAGAGTTGTGACAATATTTACGTTACCTCACATATCTTGGCTAAAAATAATATTACCTCTACGAAATCTACGACATTTAGTAGCTTGTTCTTTTTATTAAATAGAATAAACAAATAAATTATAAAATAAATAAAAACCAATGAGTAAATCGATAAAAACTAAAACAACTGCGCGTGTCATAATCCGCCTAGTACCGAGGGAAGTTGTGACACAGATCAAGGTGAGTTGTGACAAGTATGCATGTGGTGATTTAAAGGAGCATAATTAAGTAAAAATTATTGCTCTATTAGTGAAAATAATATTTGTATTATAAAAAAAAATATTTGTTCAATATATAACTTCTTTAATCGGTCTTTGGCACTTAATACAGTCTATAAAAAAATAATAAAGTCAACTTTTGATAAACTTAAAAAAATTAAAAAGTTATTCTTATGTTTAATCAGTCACCATGTTAATTATTAACGTTCTTACAATTAGTTAAAGATATTGGAATAAAACATGAGATCAAAATCCAGTTTAACATTAATTTCCCCGCAAGATCTAGTCTGATAAACAATTATTGCAAATGTATTTGAAGTCTCCTTTAGTGCAGTCTTCATATGACCATCCCCGACATTCGATGCACTGGACCCAAGTCTCATTAGATCTGCTATTGCCAAAAGGTTCTAGACAACATAAGCAAAAAAAAAATTCCGCATCATAATAATCATCATCATCGTCATTCACTCTTTTTGTTTTGTGTGTTTGCGTTCCTTTTCCCTTTATAAGTTTATTTTTATTCTCGCTAAAAATACGCTTTTTTACGTTCTTCATATTTCTATTTGCTTCTATAGCAGCAATTGCATCTTTGACAGGTGTGTCCGTAAGCACAGCAGATTTTATTTGATGTCTATTCGTTTGCTTCCCTATTCTAGGTGAAGTCCCCTCAAGACTACCTCCTCGTATGCTAGATCGTACATTTCTCTACTAGCCATACCCCTATTAGTCTTTTTAACATATTTGTTAGGCATTCTGAAACAAAAAAGGATAGATATACCTACTTACCACGTCAAGCAGAAGTTGATAAAATATTTTATCAGAGTTTAAAAAGTAATCTAGGAGAGTTGTGACAGCCTGTCACAACTCGCCTCGGTGCAAAAATTCGTGCTATTTTCAATATTATATATAATATTGAAAATAGCTTATAACTTCAAAACACGTGGCGAAACTTAAAATACAATATCATGCCATAAAGGTAGTTAAAGTATATTGGAGTAAAGGACGCAATATCAGAAACATAATACACAATGGATAATAATCAATGGAAATTTTAACCAAAACCTTACTTTTCGTGATTTTTTTTGCCCAGATGATGTACACTCACAGTAAGTCGCCGGTACAAACTGCATCAAATCATGCATCAAAAAAGCAGTAAATATGCAGTGTTACCAGTTCGCTAACGCCCATAAATTTCGAGAAATCGTCTGTGTCACAACTCTCTTCTGTCACAACTCTCCTAGGTCTCCCCTACACGAATTGTGCTACCTGGCTTGCAGCTTCTATCCTCCTATCCAATTCACATTCTTGCTTTCCATCCTGAGATGTTATTATTACATTAATACCTATATTAATTAATGTTACTTACTTACTTACTTACTAACCATCACGCCGTTTTCCCGTGGGGGTAGGCAGAGAGGATAGAGCGCCACACTCTTCTTTCCTGACATACAACTCTCGCCTCATCCACACTCATACATCTTCGCATGCAAGCTCGCCGGCTCTTGAGGCTTCTAACGGGACCATCTTCCAGTATCTGGTTGATCTGGTCATGCCACGTCTTCCGCGGTCGCTCTCTCTTTCTGGCGCCATCAACACTTGCATTATATATCTTTCTTACCATTCTTTCCTCATTCATTCGCTCAACATGCCCAAACCATCTGAGCGACTCTTTTTTAATTCTATTAATTATGCTAAGATCAGCTTAACATTCATTTCTAATATCTGTATTTTTTACTCTAGCATAAATTGATTTGCCACACATACATCTGAGGGATCTCATCTCCACTGCATTCAATCTACTTTGGTTCCTTTTCTGCCAGCTCCAGGCTTCGCTTCCATACATCAGTGTTAATGTTAGTATTATATTAATGTTATTATTATATAATATATAGGAGATGCTTTATTATATTAATACCTATATTAATATAATAATAACATTTCAGAATGGATCATAACATCTCATCTTAATATTCCACTACAAAAATATAAAGAGGTGTCATTACTAACGGCTTACTCTTTTCTAGCATAGTCCCATAAAATATTTGAAGTAATACAGATTTAGAACATATATATGATATTTACTTTCAAAAAATTTCATAATGTGTGGATGGTGCAATTGGTGAACATTGCGTCGTATAAATGAATCATTTAAGCTATCTCATGTAGGTCATAAGCCCTTGTAGTTACTCTATAAAAGATTTTCATAGACGTTTTCCATATAAATAGCTTCATCTCAATTAAATTATTATTCACAAAACTATTAGATTCATAACATCCCTACTATTTTGTCTTGGCTTATAATAATGATAGTATAACCCTGAGAATAGGGAAGCAATTTGCCTTTATTTTGTTACATAGTAAAAATTAGCAAATAATCTTTATCCAATATTAATTAATATGGATACAAGATTGTTTCATCTCCAATTAAGTACTTTATGCCCACATGAGTAAATTTGGGTCGGAAAGGGCCAAATTAATATAAAATATTCACATGCCGACTCTTTCACAAATTAAAACAACCTTTGATTATAATAAACTCGAATGTGCCGTCCAACTTTTGGGACAGGGAAGAAGACGATAGTGCTTTGAATTAATTTTAGTGTTTAGCGATCGTGGAGGGAGTAGTCAGGGGACCCAAAAAGCTCTAAAAGTGCTTCAATTAATAAGCCTAGATACTAAGAGGACTAACTCATTTTATTTGGTTCAGTGCGAGGATTATCAAACAGGAGCTCTTTTGAATGAATAATAAGAGTAATATAAAATATCTTCAGAATAATATGCTGTGTACTGGATAATGTTTCAGGTTCTAGATAATTACCTATGAGAGCGTTTTTTTTTCATTCCTCAGCACACAGTAATTACCATACTGACCTTTCGTGAAGCCTTAAACAATTTCATGATAGAAACACCACATAAGCGAAAATAAAGGTTAATCATGAGGGTTGAACTTAGGATACAACCACTCGTAGGTTTACTTAGGTTTACAAGCTTCTTAGTACAGACATAAATAAAAAATTATATCTACCTATACTTACATATATTCTAACCCTTCCCTAAAATTAGGCTTGACGTCGGCCTCGCCGCTAAAAAGTACCTACTCGTTTAAATTATTATTAAATATTATTAACCTTTGTTACCTCTACGTGTTAGATTCTGTTTCTCTCGGTGAAAAAAATATAAAATATTAAGAAAATAAAAATAAAAAACACACGTAGAGTAAAATAAAGGTTAATATTATTTAATTACCATCATGAATAATCTCTACAGTGTAAACGCCAAATCTAAGTACTCGTTTGTTGAATGGTAACAATTATTCAAGTATGCGTAATGTAAATGTAATCACTGCTGAGTCATTCATAAACATTATCTATTGCATTTTATATGGAAATAAGATTAAATCGAACAACAAATAATATTGTCACGGGTCGTGGGTGTGGGAAGCAAACGAAAACACTGGAAATTAATTATTAAATGGACAAAGTCACTCAGCATGAATTAAACTTATCGCTATTATTATCTAAACCATCTATCAATCTAAATCACACTATTTCGCAATACACAACTTCGTCTATAAACTCTTTATTATCGCTGGTTAACACTTATTTATCGCTCGTAGAATATTCAACTGTCGCATATAGAAATCGCACTAGTATATTTCACCACTTTGATATTCTGCTTGATTATTTCGCTGGTATCTATCACTTCGATTATCCGCGAGGCGACGGCCACCCTCTCGGCCGACTTCGCACCGAACAAACTGTCAAAACACGACTCAATTCATGTTTGGTCGCGACACGGCTTCACTTTTATAGCAAACATGTTGACTTTCTGAATATTCCACATGTTTGTAGTTTGTTCCCGTCGCTTCCTGACTATTCTAGACGTTCCTCGAATGTTGTAGCTAATTACAGAGTGTAGTAGTGTCATATAATACAAGTTGAAAACCATTTTGAGTGTTATATTTTTCTGTCTTTGAAGTCTGTTTAGATCCTTTTTGTTTCCGGTTCGAAAGTCCTTTATCCTATTTTGTTCCCAATCTTTTATTCTATTTTACTCTTTACTTTTGCTTCATACATTTAATTGACTACTTTTATAATATATGAAAGGTGACTTCAGATAAAAAAATTGTGAGTTTGCGGAGTAAAAATAAAAAAGGAAGAATCTTAAAAGATCAACATTTAAAAAAATACAAAATTTGTCAATAATATTCAGAACTCATCGAAAATAAGGGTTTAATTAAACCGCATCTAGCATCGAAGAGAAAATAAATCATTTATATTTTATAAATAAATTTTATTTTATATAGTCACAAAAAATAAAAATATTTATACACAATATAATAATACGAAAACACAATTATATTATTATTATGTCAAAATAAGTTATTAAGATTCAGCATCCAGCATTAATAATTGTCTTAACTAACTTAACTTAATTAACATGAAAAAATTTACAGTACTTAATTACAAATATCAAGAATCACAGTTTAGTTTCCCACCAGATAGTTTTTTTACTGACAGTAGCGGTTACGAAGTTGCTCGTAAGTTTTGCTATTTGGTGGAGCTGCTACTTCCCTCCTATCGAAATAGCAAGTCCTGTTGTATTTCAGGAATCCAGTCCCTTGTGAATTCATCGATTTCCTCCAATAAACGGTTTGCACAGCATTCCTCTCGGCGATGTAGCGCGTGGACGATCCAACAATCATTTTGTCCATTTTGATACCTGCGCTCTTCAATTTTTTCACTGGCAATTATGTAGTCTGCTTCCGACAAATATTTTTTTTTAAGAAAATGTTCTTATTTTTTGTGTAGTTAGATACCCAAGGTAGTAATGAATTTTTCCGAATAACAAACTTTAAATTACTGCTACTACACAATAAAATCCTTCGGTAGATGTTATTCGAATGATACATTTATCGAGTTTCTTCACATATTTATATAGGTTTTTATCTCCCTCCGGGTAATTCCGATAGCAAAAATATGTAATGATTATCATTTTCATATCTTGAGTTCTAAAAACGCAGTGGTATTACCGTACCTATTATTTAATAAAAGCGTATTTTCTGTTTTTACTTTAATTCTTCAAAAGTATGAAAAATTTATTTCCTTTACACATCGTCACTTCTTTGATTTTACTTTGATGCGGTTTTAACTGGGATCAAAAATTAATTTCCCGTATTCAACATCGGTGGTGGAATTCAGAAGGTGGTTGATTTCAAATGACATAGCCTATCTATGAACAAATGTATGAATTGAAGTGTACCATGTTATTAGTTGTGGTGTTCAAAAACAAAATGTAATATTAATTGTGAAAATGTATATGTAAAATGTAACCAAAAATTACATTTTCGAAATTGAATTCTTAAAGCTTGATAATTATTACTAATATAAAGTTTGATAATTTTTATTAATTTGGGGGTAACTCGAAAAAAATAATCAGTAATATAAACATTGAAAGTTTGGTTGATGGCGTGAAAGGGCGTGAAAAGGATCCAAAACGTCGGAAAAAAAACAACCTTATATGATGAATACATATGTGTTATAAATTCCTTCACAAAATCAAAGTAATTCATGATATCTGTATTCTTATGCAATTAATGTGTCAACTTAAGGAATCTACAACATAGTGCTATTATGTAACAAAAATACATATTAGTAAAATTTTGTGTGTTTTTTATGATTCTTCTCTATTAGAACAAAATATACTACCCATAATTTTATCATCTAATCAAATGCTTTTCAAATGGAAGTGAATTACAGGCATGTCTTATCGATTAAGATTGTAAATAAGATTAAATATTATAAATAAATTATATATGTATCGGACAGGTAGAATTATGACGACGGGATGATGATGATGATGACCCGTCTGAAGTCATGAATGTTGGCCCTTTCGGGGGGCCCAGATCCGTTGTATGGGCAAGCGCCGTACGCGGAGTCATGAATGTTGGCCCTGTCGGGGGGCTCAGGTCCGTTGTATGGACCCACCTCGCCTCCAAGCGGATAGTCGGCGCGGGCAGCGGGCCGGCGTTGCGATCCTAGCTGAAGAGGATACTGCACCGACGCGATATGTGACATCTCCGACGGAGGGCGTTGGAAAAGTTCCACGAAGAAATTGCATTTTGGTCTTATCTTGTAAAGTGTTGAAATATTTGAAATACTTAAGAAAATGAAATATTTAAGTTTGATGAAATATTTAATGAAATATTTAATGAAATATTTAAGAATTAGATAAGACATTTATAAATGTAATACTGAATAAAATTGATGTTTCGTGGTCTTGATATACAGGGAAAGCTCGCGCGATGGGAATAAAATCATTTTTAAATCGCGCGGAGCGCCGCGGACTATCATAGAATGGCCGCTATTTTGATGGAATTTATGTAAATGTCCTGCCTCGAAGAGGCGAGGAAGTAAAAATACATAAGTATTTAAATGTGCCAAATGAGTCCTTTGTGTGGTATTGTAAAGTAGAAATTAAAATAAAAAATGTTTAATTGAGAGTAAAATATCTCGCGTGGGCCCTGATATACTCGCTTGACCGCGCCGCCTGTATGTACGCAGCCCGCGCGGGTAATGGAAAAAACCCGGCGCCATAATGGCGCCGTGCGGCTGGAGTCGAGGGCCACCAGCGAATATTTTTGAACTCTGATTACGGACGTTACAGACGTCCTAGCGAGCTGAAACATTTTTTATTGTGTTCCTCATGTGAACATCTATGGGAGTAATATGTTTTTGCGTGTCTGAAAGTTAGCTAGTGCGCTTTATTTGTGGTGACACACTTTGTCTGCCTATTACGCAATTAATATCTATCCGACATACTTGAAAATATCACCAAAGGATGCGCTTGGTTGAGATCTATCTAGTGGTATAACTTAGAATCTCGTAAAATCATGTTTACTATTTTTAACCGAATTAAATGTAAATTAATTCTTGAAAATGCCGCGGTAAATCGGCATATTTTGTTGAATAACTAGGTAAATTCACTCTTGCGGTTCCAGTAAACGACATCATCCTATGGGCAAGACATAGATTGGTATAGATGATGTGTTAAAATCCCCGGGGGGGTGGCGTTTAATTTGCTATCGATTAAAATATTTAATTTTAATCCGCGAATCGGCACGGGAGGCCGTCATTTTGCGCTCGAAGCGCCCGGTGAGTCGAGCGCGCTGATTGGTCGGCGGCGCGAGTCAGGGGGAAGCTTTCCGCACTGTATAAATACTGCGCCGGGCGGGCGAGGGCCTCATTCTGCTGGGAGCCTCTGCCGAGTACGCCTACTGGAACATTTTATTCTGCGTTTTATTTCACACCCCGCTTGACCCCTGCTTTTCTTCTTTGGATTTGGACTCTGGATTTTCTACTGACTTCTGCATTTGGACTTGGCTACGATTTTGGATTTATTGGACTTGTTTTACCACCTGAGGCGACGACTTGGCACGGATTCTGGACTTGAGGAATTTTCTGCGCTCTACACTCCCGGCCTGCTAGTACATCGGCGGCTTCGGAAGCGAACTCAGCGGACCGCACCTGCTATTTAATTGTTTCCGTGGGGAACAATATATTTTCTTTTACTCGTGCAACATCCTCAGTAATTGGGAACAGTGAATGGTACTCACCGCTTACCCAGGACCGTTCTAAGAGCAAAACCTTCCTTATCGGTTCTATTCAATTGTCTCCAGGTTGACATTTTTTTAATACTACTTTGCAAGACCGTGCCGCCCCGCATCGGTCGTATAAACCGCCGCGGGATCGCACGGCCGCAAAAACAAACCATTCACTGTCCCCACCGTGAAATGGGTCTTTATTTTAAAAAAATGTGCGTGAAATAAAACAAAACAAGAGTCGTATAACTTAAACATAAAGCATAAATGAAATCATAAGTAAAACAAAACAGAATTTAATACAACGTTAAAACATAATAAAAAACGTCCCACGATTGCGGCTTGAAGTCAGACAACGTAAACCGCCCCTCAAGGGGAAAATAGATGACGAGTAAAAAGAAAAACGCGATGACTTCCGGCAACGAAGTCAGGACCGGCAGAAAAACAAATACTCAGTGCAGGAGCAGCACTCAACACAAGGAAAATAATTCCATTCTGCCTGTAAACAATATGCCTGTTAACTAAATGAAAAATACGAAAAAATAACTCTATGATCTCCTCAGGATCTCCCGGCGGGACACCCACCCCTGACAAATGACATAATTTGGAACAGCTGGCGCTTGACCGAACTGAGTGGCGAAATATCTGTCACAAGACGAGTGGTGCAGCGGCAGCAAGAACAACCCTAAACAGAACGCGCCCTATCTTCCTCCGCCAGAGGGACCAACAAAGACACAATTATTTAACCCGCAATGTCTGTGGGAGAACCTGTGCCTCCAGAGTTGGCCTGTTCTCGCACCGCTGATGGAGATGTAAACGGAAGGTGAGGGGATCCTCGACTGCGAGGCCCAGCAACAACACGAACGACGACGACTTTTCCATGTAGGTACAATTAATGTTGAACTATATTATATAAAACATCCCTTAAGCCCATAATCACAGCACAAAAAGCACTGTTTCGGGTTATCAATAAAAAAGTAACCCATAAAAACCAAGTTTTTATTATACTCCCTTTCTCATTTACTAGTGGAAACTGGTTTGGCGCTTAACCTACGCATTGGGCTTCGGTCGGGCGTCGCTACGAAAGGGAGTAATAAAAAATTTCCAAAAGTCCAAAATTATACTATAATCAGGTTCTTTGTCTACCAGACGCCTTGAAATATACTTTCTAAGTTGTATGAAAAAACCATTAAAAATTTGAAAAATCCAAAAAATTTTAACGAAAATTTGATAGATCTTCTTGATCGTCGCCACGAGTCTGCTTGCAAAGTTTCAGCTCGATTGGATCACGGGAAAAGAGTTAAAGATCGATCCAATTTTTTTTCGTCAGATAAGCAGACAAGACGACAAGTACACATGCAGACGCTACGAGTTAAAAGAAAGGGAGTAAAAAACATCGAGCTTTTTAGAGAATTTGCAGTATTGGATATAAGACAACATTTCGACAAGGCAATTGTCATTACCTACATTAAAAACAATATCCCCGCTACTACTGTCAACAACAAATATTATATTTTCAATTGATTCAGCAACACTGTAGATTGACATTTTTAAAATATTGATTATATTATTTGTATGTATCTACTTATATTATTTGATTATTTGACGATGGAAAGGTTTTTCCGAAACATGTAGGTGTAATTAATCAAATAAAATAAGTAGATACATACAAATAATGCAATCAATATTTTACAAATATTATTTATTGAGGCTGATTGCGGCCGCATTCTGAAAATAGCAATCTCGACAGTTATTGTATAACATTGGAATGCCGTCAATGTTGACGTTTTAAGTTTGACAGGTTTGTAATTAATTAATTCAATCAATCAGAAAGCTCTAAAACGAAAACAAACATTAGGTAATTCACAATTTGTGAATAACTTAACGTTTGTTTACGTTTTATAGCTTTCTGTTTGATTGAATTTTATTATTATCTTAGGCAAGGATCTCTCAATGGATCGATGCGTGCATTTGAGCTTTTATACATTTTTCTTTGTTAGGTCAACGCCTCCACTCCATACATTATCACCAGCAGTATGCGCAATTCGAAGGCTTTTTTTCTTAAACTAATTGGGATTTCAAAAATAAGTTTAATTTTCCAAAAACTGCATAAGTCAACTTGTTTCTTACAAACTTTTTCAAATAATGAATCATGTAATTTGTCCTTTTTCAAAAAAATAAAAATAGTCGCATTTTCTTTTATTTTTCGACTGATCTGTCTCTATGTATGTACACAAAGAACAATTTTTCTTAATAACAATACTAACCATAACTCAAAACTCGATTTTATTGTCTCATTCGGTTGTTTCTTTCGCCCACAGATATATTATATTCATCCACTATTTCAATATTATTATTAATTGTGATGATTTTAATGAATACAGGAATCCAAATCTTCGCCGATGTCGGGTGTTATGGCTAATGCATCTAAAAAATTGGAATATCGACTTTGAAGCATCGTAGGAAAAAGCCATTTATCAATCAAAGAGATTATATTGAAAAATAATTATGTATTCAATCGTATTCCGATATGTTTTTTCTGGCAATCTACTCTAAGCTATAACCAAAATATTTCCATAAGGGAAAAAAAATTACGGCATTATATTTACTCTTGAAAACAAAGAGAATAATATGTACTTTTAATTCGATAAGAGAACATGCATGTGAAGCAGGGCATGCAAATTGAACGGAAAATGGCATTATTTTGTACTGGTTTAATTTTTTCCGTTTTTTTTCCAGTAATTTTCCGGTTATTATAAACGTGTTAAAAAATAATATTATAGCAATAAAAGGATATTTAACAAAAAAAATTAATAATAACGCACTTTTACATAATATTGATATTTTTTTACTTCTTGTATTTTACGCAACATTTACAAAATCTACAAAAAATCGGCTATTTTGAAATGCTATTATGTAATTATAACGAAGATTGATGCGTTTTTGCATCCATTATTTTATCCACATATTAAATATATAATGGTCAGAGTAAATTCTAATTTAATTAAATAATCAAAACTAATTAATTACACATTTTAAAATAATATAGTAATAAAATAAAATGTAGAGAAGATTTAAAAATCACTGAGTACATCAAAGATTTGAATATCATTATTTTAATAATTGATGAAATTCCAGTGATGAAATGTTGAGAGAATCTACGGTAGGTACTACTAGACTTCACGAAATAAAAATACAGAATAAAAAAAAAAATCAAGAGATGAATGATAATCAAAAAATTAGCGTAAGCTTAACTATTAACTTTTGGGATAGTTAGTCTCGGATCCCCAACGCACGCGCGCGCATTGTATTACACAGGAGAAAATTATATGAAAGTCCGGGTAAACGAACCGAACTTACAAGTATTGTAACATAATATTGTAGTTTTAAAATATTATTATGTAATACATTAAAAAGTGAAAAATAATAACTTAACAAAAATATTGGTACTTTTAAATTTATTTGCCGGTAATTCGGTATTGCCATTAAGGCTGGACATTCTCTGCAAATGCATATTTCGGTGTTTTTTTAGGAAAATGTGGGTTTTTATTATTCATTTATACCAGAATGTATACTCTAGACTGCAATTTTTTAGAGCAATAACTTAGATAAAACCTTTATTATTATATAAAAGTAATAAACTGGACATTATTCATAATAATTAATAAAATATAAGCATTAATCGACAGGCCGCGGCCAAAAAACCGTTTTTAGTGTCCTAGGCGGCGCTAATTTTTAATGAATATTTGTATGTACGCATTATATTTATTTTTGACATATAAATTATAGTTCATTATCTAGAACTTTTACTAAGGAAATCAAGAAATATTCAATATTAATAAAGTTATAATGTTTTAAATTTGCAAGAAATTTATACATTTTTTGTTGATTTTAAAACGTTTTTTATTTATATAAAGAGATGATTTTAAACAGTATATTTTATTTATTCTCGTATTTTGAGGCTTTACTCACTTAATAAAAGTTAGTTTTTTTTTAATAAAAACACCTTAATTATTATTTTTAAAAAAAAAAATATTATTATACATATGAAATACGTAATAAAATACTTTAAACGTATAAAAAAACATATTATGAGTACTTATAAATATTCAATAAAAATTAGCGCTGCCTAGGACACTAAAAACGATTTTTTTGCCGCGGCCTGTCGATTAATACTTATATTTTATTAATTATTATAAATAATGTCCAGTTTATTACTTTTATATAATAACAAAGATTCTATCTAAGTTATTTCTCTAAAAAATTTGCTTAGAGTATACGTTGTGATATAAATGAATAATAAAAACCCACATTTTCTAAAAAAACGCCGCCTTTTACCGGTAAATCGGTTTACCGCACACATACACCGATAATGCATGCCCTAGTGTGAAGGAACTTTGACATTTTGCAATCTACAGTTAAAATCATATTGGTAGGTATCTCTGTCGTACGTGAGGAGGGGCGAATATATTTCAGTGGCCTAATATAAATATTTGTATAACTAAGGAAATAAGTATTATAGAATCATCATTCGCTGTTAAAGTATCCAGGCAATAGCATGCGGGCTGTGTATTTAAAAATTCATTTAAAATTTATCAAAAATTGTGAGCTCGCAAAGGTAAATTGCTTTTGAAAATAACAGTTTGCGAAGATTCATATTAAATTTGTAAAAAGAATACGGAGAAGCAAGAAAATGGATAAAATAATACTTGAAACTGTCACTCGCTACATCGCAGGAAGAAACGCAGTACAAACTGTATACTGGAGAAAATCGAAGGACTTCCAGGGAAAGGGATTCCTGAAATACAACAGGACCTGCAATTTCGGGAAGAAGGCAGAAACAGCTCCACCATCGAGTGAAACAATCAAGAAACTTCGCAATCGTTATTCGTAAAGTGATCCAGTGATTTGCTGTGATACTTTAAATAATAATGATTTTAATATATCTTATTATTAAGGTTTACTGAGATCAATTTAAATTTATCAAAGGCTTTTGATTGGAATTTTTTATTACAATTGGTTGATTTTATATCAAAATGAGCACTGGATACTATGAAAATTGATTTATTTTGAGTATTCATCCTTTTTAATATGTTGTATTCCAATAAATTTATGTGTACATATATTTCTTAAAATATAAATGAAAGTAAATTAAATTAAATATTTTTATATCATTTTAGTCACTTTTAAACATGTATAATGTAATGACAATTTGTTCTACAATATTATCTGAAGTACCTATCTACATACCTGAATTTTTTTATTCCATTAGAAAGGTAACTAACAAAATATTTTTGTGGATTTTTTTTTGGAATTAAGTGGTAATTAAAAAAATGTAGTGGAAGTGGAACTATCAATTAATTTAAAACGAAAAACAGATTTTCCAGACGTGCACCCAAGCGACCGCATTTCTACCGCATTCAGTCTTATTTCATTATTTTTTTACCAATACCAGGCTTCACTTCCATACATTAGAGTTGTTACTAGAACTCCATGATGAACCGCTAGTATTGCTTCATGTGACAGATTTATACTGACCATAATAGCATTCAGGGCGCCATTTACCTTATTTCTACCAGTCAGCAGTCCTTATTAAACATGCCTACTTCCCAAATTCATAAACTCGTTTACTTAGTCTAGTCATTAATTGTTTATCGTCAGATACATCACACAAAGTCACTCTTTCGTCTTCCTCGAATACTCCATTATTCTTGACTTCATCAGATCACTGTTCACTTTCCATGCATACAATGCAACCATTCAATCGGACATTCTGATCACACTGGATACCAACTTCACTATTAGGTATTAGTCACTGGCACAGAGTCATCTGCATATATAATATACGACAATGTCGATTCTTATGAATGCCGACAACCCTTTTATCTATTGTCTATAGGTAAACGTTTGTTTACATTACAAGATTCGTTCAGCTTACTGAATTATCTTTCATTAAATAATTCATTTGAGTGTTAACTCACGTATATCTGAACTATTCATTTTTAATCGTTCATTAAGAATAAGCTGGATATTCAAATGAGAAACAGTGATATGGGCCTATCAGCTTAAGCTGCCTGCCCATTATCTATAATAATAATAATAATTTGATCACCAATCAACATCACTAACGGGTGGGGCTGGAACTATTCATTTTAAATATTTATTTATTTTAAAAATGGGAGAATAGCAAAATTTTTAATTTTAAAATATGGCTGAATATCTATGCCTATGTAAACACCACTATTGGGACAACGCTTCCGCTAGTGCATTCTCAATATTAAGAATGAAACTTTTTCTGTATCCCAATTATAATAATTTCGTTGTCTGTCCATCCGTCTATCCATCCGTCCGTCCGTCCACCGTAATTTCGTGTAACGTCCGTAATTACTATATATAAATATTTAAATACTTATTCCTTAGAAACCGACATGTAAAAGTCCCGTCATTTTTGGCAGATTACAGCTAGTCTAGAAATATTTTAAAAAGCATTCTTCATTCAAACGATAAATTAATACCTTCGCGCGAGTCTTAAAGATGGTACAATACTACCCAGTTGTCTTACTTATTTTAATATAGGGAAGAATGGGGTGGCTCTATACGATTTTTGGTTAGAATTTTTTATAAAAAAAATTAATCATAATATTGATTAACTATGTGCACTCTGCATTAGTGTATTTAATGGGTATTAATTTTTCTAAGCAGAGATTCCAATAATGTTCATACTTATTACATTATACATACTTTCGTCATGTGAGGGTATTCGTATCAAACCTCCCCGATACGGCCGGCGATATAGCCGCTGTGGGAGGGGAAGAAATGGCTGCAAGAAGCACACAACGAAGAAGGATGGAAGGGTATGGAAGAGGCCTATATCCAGCAGTGGAGAGATGAAGGCTGAAGAAGAAGAAGATTTTCTTATCTTTCGTTTTCTCATCATTTCCTGGGAGCGGAGCCTATTTAGGCCCAATCGGTTCAATCAGCCTAAGGTCGGCCTTAATAAGTAAATCGCACTGTTTAATTGACTGTGAAAAGAGACTCCGAGAAGTAAGATTTTTTTTTTAATAGAGATGCGAACACGGAATTCGTGTCACATCAATATTCTTACTATTTTCAAATTAAGCTAAACGCTTGTGCTATGAAAATAGGACTAACTTGCTTGTCTGGAGTGAGATTCGAACCTGCGACCTTCGGATCACGAGGCGAGAGTCCTAACCACAATACCAACAAGCTACTCCTAGAGATTGTAGGATAATAGTAAATAAGGGAGAATTTAAAAAAGGATACATTTTAAAATATCTCAGAAAGTTGAATTTTGTCAATCATATTCATAGCTCATTGGAATTATAGACACCCACCGAACTACTTACCTACCATTGAAAGGGATGTGTTGCGCGTTATTTAAAAAATTATTAAATAAAATATATTTTAAAAACTTATTTTATTCGGATACCTATATATCATTTATAAATATTTGTATAATTTTACAACATAAACAATATTACATTTTTATTACGTCAAAATAAATTATCAAGATTCAGCATCTAGCACTAATAATAATAATTGGTATTCACTAGCTTAAATACATTATAGTAAACACAAAAAATATGCAGTAGGTACTTAATTACAAATATCAAGAATCACAGTATTTAGAAAAGTAGGTACTTAATTACAAATATCAAGAATCACAGTACTTAGAAAAGTTTTCCGCCAGAAAGTTTTTTACTGACAGTAGCGGTTACGAAGTTGCTCGTAAGTTTTGCTATTTGGTGGAGCTGCTACTTCCCTCCTATCGAAATAGCAAGTCCTGTTGTATTTCAGGAATCCAGTCCCTTGTGAATTCATCGATTTCCTCCAATAAACGGTTTGCACAGCATTCCTCTCGGCGATGTAGCGCGTGGACGATCCAACAATCATTTTGTCCATTTTGATATCTGCGCTCTTCAATTTTTTCACTGGCAATTATGTCGTATGCTTCCGACAAATATTTTTAATAAAATGTCTTCTGAGTTTTTTGTATAAGTACAATTATTTAATGCACAAGTTGCTAATGAATTTTTCCGAACTTTTAATTACTGCTACTACACAATAAAATGCTTCGGTAGATGTAATTCGAATGATACTTTTGTCGAGTTTCTTACCATATTTATATAAATGTTTATCTTCCTCCAGGTAGCTTTTCCGATAACAAAAATTATAGTCATTTTCATATCTTGATTTCAAAAACCCAGACAGTGGTTTTACCGTATTATCTATGTATAATCAAAGCGTATTTTCTGTTTTTATGATAATTTCCCGATAGTCAGGTAAATTAATTTCCTTTTCACACAGTCATTTAATTTGATGAGTGACTTTTATTCGATTAATTAACGCGGTTTTAACTAGGTTTAACAATTCATTTCCAGTATTTAATAAATAATAAATCAGGTTAACTAAAAATTAAATAACTAATTTTTTATTTATGAGCTTTTCTGTATTATCCATAGTATTCCTTCTATAACTAGCCTTCCTTTTCAAATATCTATTTCAGATACGAAAAATATCGGGCGGAGACCATTGGCTATACGATTGCCTTAATTCAAATTCTTGAGTGCAAGGTATAATTTTTTGATTATTTTTATACAGTAACAATTAAATTCTCTGACTACGCATATAAAATTTAGTTAAAAATTAAATGTTTTTGAACACGTTATATTTAACAATATTAATATCCAAAAATATTAATATCTGAAACGCACCGCCTTCTCTTTGAACTTCCTTAATTCATTTTTTTTTTAATATATGGTCTTCACGTGGAAATATTTCGAGATTAAGTGTACCAACGATAACTCTATTGCAAGAAAGCCTAAATAATGCTTCAGGATTATATTTTTTTATGACAATTGCAAAGTATTTTGATGATTTTTTTTAAATACATGCGTTAAGAGTGAATGGAGCCTCTCGCAATAAAATTGATTGAAAGCATTTGTAACTGTGATTTTGGCAAAAAGATTTGAAAACCTCACACTGACTCTCCAGACAGCAAAAACGTAAATCGGGCCTTGAAATCGAACTAAAGAAATAAAAATAAAAGATTGTATTGAAACGGTATTGTATTGAAATTGTATTGAAACGCTATTTCAATGTAAGTGTGCAAACGACAAAGTCTTGGAAATAAAGGAGAAAGTTTTATCAAATTAAAAAAATTATTGAAAAGCAAAGTAAGCGAGCAATAGAAATACAAAGAAAACCAAAATAATTTAAGAGTCACACCACCCTGGGAGGATAAAATTTCGGTAGAAATTGGGTGATTTTTTACAAGGAGGTGATTAATTTTTTTTTATTTAAGGTAAATTATTATATTGTGGAAAATTTTCGAAAAAAAAAACAAATTTATTAATACGTATAGGTATGTAATGTCAATTTATGTGTGTATATTTATGTGTCTGTATGTACAGCGAGGTTATTTGGAAAACATTAATAACCTCGCAGGACTATATTCCTGCCTTGATTATGAGTCGAAAATGTTCAAGATATCATGACCTAATATCAATAGTTAAGGAGATATGCGACATCAAAGTTTGCATTTTTTTCTCAATATTTCTGACTTATGTTTTGTAAAACGTTGAACTATCATTGCATTAACTTATATCGAATATGAAAAATTCATTCCCTTTAATACAAGTCAAATAAAATAATAAAAGCCTTCTAATTCCAATTGGAAAACATTCCAATTGGAAAATTTTCAGGGTTTTTATCATTTTATTTAACTTGTATTGAAATTAATGAATTTTTCGTAATCGTTATTAGTTACTGTAATGATAGTTCAACGTTTTACAAAAAATAAGTCAGAAATATTGAAAAAAAAATGCAAGATTTGATGTCGCATACCTTCGTAACTATTGATATTAGGTCATGACAGCTTGAACATTTTCGACTCATAATCAAGGCAGGAATATAGTCCTGCAAGGTTATTATTGTTTTCCAAATAACCCTGTATATACGTGTGTATTTATGTATTATGTTGTGATGAATCACCTTTTTCTATAGATTTTTTTTTTTATTATTTTTATTTTGAACTCTAAGATGATTTAAATGCTACGCGGGAAAAATTGAGCTAAGCCCACCTATTGGGGCTAGTATTGGGAGGGAGTTAGTAGCGATTGATCGGATATAGGTTACGGGCAGGTACTATTCAATTCTTATAAATCATATTAATCTTGTGGTAAAGCCGCGTTTGGTACAAATGGTTGACGATCGGTGCGGTCCGAGCGGTCCACGTGTGCTTCCCATAAAAAAAATACTGAACACGGCTTTCGTAGATTTGGGTCGCGATAATTGCAGTTTAAGCCGTTAAAAAACCGATTAACGTCTACTCTAAGGTGACGATGATATTGACAGTTCCACGAGGTTTCTGAATTATGGACTTTTTTGCTGTGGTTTTGAAACCGCTTAAATGTCATTAATCGTGATCTCGAGTGGATTCCCGGGCAACAGAGAGGCAGAATATTGAGCAAAACTAAGAAAGGCAGGTCCTAATCGGGGGATCGCGAGAGGAAAACGCCCCATAAATTTTTTTATAGGAATTGGCCGTGAAGCACGGATTAAACGTGTACGTTGTACCAGAGGGGTGACCTTAACTGAGCGGATAATGATTTATTTTCGTTTCGCGGGAATCGGATAACGTAGGCAGATAGAAAAGTTAACTATAATTCTATTATATTTATCTGTAGACTAACGCTCTTCAGGCTTTTACAACAGATAGGTAATTGTGCAATGACGGTATATACGGTTAGGAAAGAGATAACGATAACGTGTAAGCATATTAATGGCACGACAAGAAAATAATATACTCGAATATAGATACAATATATTAACTATGTAATCACTACAAACCTGTCCGACGTTAGCGTAGTTTCAACAGGACGGGTAACGTGTATACGATTGGCTATTCTAGCTCAGATTTCGCCGGGTTTGGTAGTAATAACCACAAAACATAATTGAACAAGTGTATCCAGATAAGAATATTGTAAATAAAATAATATGAATTTGCGGCCCATATACACATGAAATAAAAGGATAAAGCGTATGGGGATCTTATAGATGGATGGATAAATGAAACAAATATATATAGGAGTAAATGCAAGTAAAAAGCAAGCATATAAGTACCAAAAACATAGGAGAACATAGTGTGATAGAAATTCGAAGACGGGAGGAACAATAATGTGAAGTGGAACGGATATAGCAAGAGCATGTAATAATGATAAACGTACAAATACAGACAACTACTTGAGACCGATTCGACAGATACTAGCAATCTTTCAACACACCTCTAAGAACATGGTGAGCGGTATATAGTTATCAGCGGAGGCGTCCAGTGCCTTGGCAATAAATGAGCACTGAATTAATCCGACGCCTTGCCTGCGGCACTGGAGGTTTATTTACTTATTTGTTTTATTTGTTTTCATTTATTGGGTTTCTTACAGCCATATAATTAATCAATCTTTGAAGAAAAGACAATAATTGATGTACAGAGTTTTGGGCCAATTACGCGAAAACACATACATACAATCGATAAAAGAATAAGAAAACATGTCCAATAGTGGGTTGTGTGAGTGTGTATTTGTGTGTTTATTTATTTATTTTAGTGTTTCGTTTAGAATTCGCGCCTTCATTTAGTAAATATGAAACATGTAGATTTCAATTGGAACTATTTTAAAATGTTTCGTTTAGAAATTCGCGTCTTGTATTATAAATGTGAAAATTATAGTATTCGTTTTGAGCTAAAACGTGTGAACATAGAAACACTACAGCTTTGACCGCTATTTTGTTTACTATGCCTAGGAAATTCTTGCGGTGTATTAGGCTTGGTGGTAAAATTTAAACTCTTACTTTGTTTAAAATATACGTAGTGTCTCCGCCTAGATTGGCTTCACGATATACTTTATGAAATTTGTAAGTTCCGCTGTCCTAAAATTATATAAAATTACCTTCGTTTAGATCGGGTTATATCATATTCCTCGTGGAACGCGTAAACCTCGTTGTCCTGAAACTAAATAAGGATGTTTCATCTAGACCGGGTTCATTTTACATTTTAGGAAGAATATAAGTCCCGCGTCTTTCACTACATAAAATGGATTTGGTAAGATTGGGGTTGTTTATACTTGTAGAAATTACAGAATCCCGTTATTCCTAAACTATATTAAAATGATAAATCATATTAAAATGATTTAAACTATATTAAAATTTACCGGAGGGTGGATATCAAATATTCGAGATGATAATAAAATTATTTTTTTTTTTTTTTTATTTATTTGTTTACGCCCATTAGGCTTTTACATAAAGAGTATAAAATAAATTTCAAAAAGCACATACATCAAAAGTTTCAGGAATAGCACCAAATCATGAGTATAAAAATTAAAAATGTAGAGTAGGTAACGAGCAGCAATGCGTATAGGCTTTTACATGAAAAAATATATCATAAAATTAAAAGAACATACATTAAACAATATAAATTACAAGTAACAAATTATTAAAAGTACCGGAATAGCACCAAAACATGAGTACAGAAATTAAAAATATAAAGTACAAAGCGGCAATGTGTACGAAAAATATATATTACCCACCATTACATATTAACAGCTGAAGTCAGTAACGAAGCAGTATTGCCTCTTTAAGTGTAAACTTTACTTTCTCCAGACTGTCGACGAAGATGTCAATCATGCAACCATATTCATTACATTATATTAAGAATAATATAATTTTGTTATCGATGCACAAACTTGGCAATGAACTACCTACATATGTCGACATTTTAAATCTATCTCTCTCAAAATTTAAAAAACACTATATGATCATTTCTTTTCAAAATATTAAATTTTTATATAATGTCTTAAATTTTTATATATATATAGCTGGCTATTCAAATTTAATATTGCTATATTATCGGTGAGTAAAAATTTCTGAGATCACTACTTTACACCTTTCGCATATATACTTTTTTTTTTTACATAAATGTCTAACCTCATTATGTTTAAATTATGTATATATACCTTTTACATCTATACTCTTTATTTTTCTTTTACATTTAATCGTTTGTTGTATTTTAATTATGTATAAACCTGCTACTTTACACTTTTGCATATATACTTTTTTTTTTTACATATATGTCTAACCTCATTATGTTTAAACTATGTATATATATACTTTTTTACATTTATACCCTTTATTTTTTCTTTTACATTTAATCGTTTGTTGTATTTTAATTATGTATAAACCTGCTACTTTACACCTTTTTATATACTTTTTTACATATATTTCTAACCTCATTACGTTTAAACTATGTATATATATACCTTTTTACATTTATACCCTTTATTTTTCTTTTACATTTAATCGTTTGTTGTATTTTAATTATGTATAAACCTGCTACTTCACACTTTTGCATATATACCTTTTTTACATATATTTCTAACCTCATTACGTTTAAACTATGTATATATATCCCTTTTTACATTTATACCGTTTATTTTTCTTTTACATTTAATCGTTTGTTGTATTTTAATTATGTACAAGCCTGCTACTTTACACCTTTTGCATATATACCTTTTTTACATACATGTCTAACCTCATTATGTTTAAACTATGTATATATACTTTTTTACATTTATACCCTTCATTTTTCCTTTACATTTAATCGTGTGTTGTATTTTAATTATGTATAAACCTGCTACTTTACACTTTTTGCATATATACTTTTTTTTTTACATATATTTCTAACCTCATTGTGTTTAAACTATGTATATATATATACCTTTTTACATTTATACCCTTTATTTTTCTTTTACATTTAATCGTTTGTTGTATTTTAATTATGTATAAACCTGCTACTTTACACTTTTGCATATATACTTTTTTTACATATATTTCTAACCTCATTACGTTTAGACTATGTATATATATACCTTTTACATTTATACCCTTTATTTTTCTTTTACATTTAATCGTTTGTTGTATTTTAATTATGTATAAACCTGTTGTAAAAGGCTATTAAGCCGTGTAATTAATTATTATTAATAATAATAATAATAATAATAATAATAATAATAATAATAATAGTAATAATAATAATAATAATAATAATAATAATATTAAGAATAAAACTAAATCGGCGGACCCTAAAGTAATATGTATTGACCTTATAAAGATGTAGACTAGTGGGGTTTTATTATAGAAGCAATCAATTCTTTAACAACAACAAGTGGACAAGTGGTTGCTTCATGGGTTTGTTAAAACTTATAAATGGATGGAATCCTAGATTCAAAGCTTAATCCCGGTATTTCGGATAAATATAAGAATATGTAACATCAGAAAATAACGGGTAACGGGTTTTATGAAAAATATCGGTGCGTATAATCATTAGAGTATGATCATTAGAATTGGAGTCTAGTCTCGATGACCCGGGAAGTACGGATACGTAAGACGGAAATAAGGACTATGTTGCAGTATTATTAAGATATATAAATACTTACAATTGTCGAGCTAGGGTCTAATTCCGGTATCCCGAGGAATATAAATTCAAAGAAAGGGAAATAATGTCTAGTTTCGGTTTGGTTAGAGTATATACACCGTATAGTTACAGAGGCTGGATACTAAGCCCCAGCTACGGGAACTTAAAAACGCGTGATGGCAGGATCAAAGGTTAGGTCGCGAACTATAGTTAATTAGGGGCCTGTGAATCGTGTGCGCGTGCGAGGCAAGTGTTCGCAATCCTTAGGTATAAAGTGAGGTACATAAAGTGAAACTACGATGCACTGGAATGGATATAATCGGCGGCAGATGGGTAAGTCATGTCATCCTCTTTCAGTTTTGAGATTATAACGATATATAAAGGTGGCGCACGATTAAGAAGAATGGTCTCGGGTTCGATACCCCAGACAGAGACGGAAGAAGCGCCGACAGTGAAAGCTAACCCCTGTACCGTAAACTTTAAATATACTTTTATCCACAGGTGTTTGTTTGCATGTTGGATCCGTACTGACCATAATAGGGGCGAATTAATTCGCCAAATAACCCTTCTCTGCATGTGTGTGAACTTCCAGGGATCGCGCGGCCCGTGTGCTCGACGCCGAATTTAATTATCCATTTCTATTTATTTATTTAATTGATGATTCATTAATACATTAGGTGTTTATTTGTCTATTCATATGCCGCGTCCCAGTTATATATAGTCAGGCGGCGTTTCGATAGCATCATCATCGGCCCGTCTGCTCGACGCCGAATTTAATTGTTCATTTCTATTTATTTATTTAATTGATGATTCATTAATACATTAGGTGTTTATTTGTCTATTCATATGCCGCGTCCCAGTTATATATAGTCAGGCGGCGTTTCGATAGCATCATCATCGGCCCGTGTGCTCGACGCCGAACTTAATTATTAATTTCTATTTATTTATTTAATTGATGATCCATTAATTAATTAGGTATTCATTTGTCTATTCATATGCCGCGTCCCAGTTATATATAGTCAGGCGGCGTTTCGATAGCATCATCATCGGCCCGTGTGCTCGACGCCGAACTTAATTATTCATCTCTATTTATTTATTTAATTGATGATTCACTAAATAATTAGGTATTTATTTGTCTATTCATATGCCGCGTCCCAGTTATATATAGTCAGGCGGCGTTTCGATAGCATCATCATCATCACCATCACCAGCAGTGTCCCAGTTATATATTGTCAGGAGACGTTTCAATAGTACCATCATCATCATCTTCATTAGCGGTGTTCCAGTCATATATAGTCAGGAGGCGTCCCGATAGTAACATCATCATCATCAGCAGTGTCCCAGTTATATACCGTCAGGAGACGTTTCAATAGTATCATCATCATCATCATCATTAGCAGTGTCCCAGTTATATATAGTCAGGAGGCGTTCCGATAGCATCATCATCATCATCTTCATTAGCGGTGTCCCAGTCATATATAGTCAGGAGGCGTTCCGATAGTATCATCACCATCATTAGCAGTGTCCCAGTTGTATATCGTCAGGAGACGTTTCAATAGTATCATCATCATCATCTTCATTAGCGGTGTTCCAGTCACATATAGTCAGGAGGCGTTCTGATAGTATCATCATCATCACTAGCGGTGTTCCAGATATATATCGTCGGGAGGCGTTGCGATAGTATCATCATCATCATCGTCATCACTAGCGGTGGTTCAGCTTTATATCGTCAGGAGGCGTTTCGATAGTATCATCAACATCATCATCATTATCAGTGTCCCAGTTATATATTGTCAGGAGACGTTTCAATAGCATCATCATCATCACCATCATTAGCAGCGTCCCAGTCGTATATCGTCAGGAGGTGTTTCAATAGTATCATCATCATCATCATCATTAGCAGTGTCTCAGTTATATATATAGTCAGGGGGCGTTTCGGTAGTATCATCAACATCATCATCATAGCAGTGTCCCAGTTATATATCGTCAGGAGGTGTTTCAATAGTATCATCATCATCATCATCATTAGCAGTGTCCCAGTTATATATAGTCAGGGGGCGTTTCGATAGCATCATCATCATCATCATCATCATTAGCGGTGTTTCAGCTATATATCGTCAGGAGTCGTTACGATAGTATCATCATCATCATTAGCGGTGTTTCGGCTATATATAGTCAGGAGACGTTACGATAGTATCATCATCATCATCATCATCATTAGCGGCGGTTCAGCTAAATGTCATCAGGAGACGTTTCGATAGTGACATCATCATCTTCATCAGTGATGGCAGGGTTCCAGTTACACATCAGTCGGAGATAATTAGGCAGATCCCATCATCATCGATGGCAGGATTCTAGCTGTACACCATTTGGAGAAAATACACCGACATCCCTGGCCAGGGGCTAGGCATATCCCTACTGTCCAGATCCACCTTTCCATCTACTAATACGAGGGGTCATGGCCTCGTGAAACCACATGGCAACCAACCATTACAAGTATTTATTTATGTATTGTATATGTAAGTATATGTATGTATATTATATTTTATTAGTATGTATCTATTCGTACGTAGTGTATGAGGGGGCTCTTCACGGGTGGCACAACACCCGTGCGGATGTCTTCCCTCGTCTGGAATGGATTGAACGTATTGATGCATACCAGATTATAATAAGTACTACCTGGGAGGGTGATTGCAGTCACTGTAGTGTCGCGAATGGCCAATGGGCTGTAGTTGCTCACAGGCGAGGGTTGGGGAGCCTAGGAAACTCCCCTTCCCCACTCGCATATTTTTGACTTGACAGGTGGCCCGGGACCATCTTTACAGTAGCTTCAGTATATATACCGTAGTTTAACTTAGTTTAACCTGGAGGAGTTGGAATTCGGGGGGCAAACTGGCTCTGAGCCCGGACGCCAGACACTGACGCGAGGGATGGTGCGGTACTTTGCACAGAAGAGGCCCAACATGAAAAGGCGCATCCAGGCTCAGGTCAACGTATCCGGAACTCGTGTCGGGAGAAGGAAGATGGGATCAGTCACCGATGAGCCTTTGGGTACGGAGGGGCCGAATTTAAAGCAAACACATTTTTCGCGTACACATACATTTATACATACCTCCCACAAACCCCTTATCCATTAGAACCCAACGTACCACTAGAATGAGACATAGGGCCAGATACAGGTGACGGAACTTAGGCCGGCTAGTAAATAAACGTAACAATGTAATTGATATAAAGATAATGCAGAGTAAATATAAAAGATCGTCGGGAATAAGCACAGCGAGATAGCGGCGGAAGATAAAATTATTAATCAACGAGGGCGTCGAAGACGGAATCACCCATAGGAGCGGCTACGAAGGACTTGAGGGCTTTCAGGGGATCTATGTACTCTATATGTGCATGCACATGTGATAACGGCACGTTACTAACCTTTCCAGTGGATGGCGGTCGATCCCATACAGGTAGGACAATGGGGGATCGAGCGGAGAGGGCATGGAAGCAGAGGATCGCGCACTCTGGAAACGCAGCTACACCAGATGCAGTGGTTCCAGTCCGTAGGAATGATAGGTAAATAATATAGGGCCACGGAACATAGTATGTTTAGCAATTGCACCGTAGGGCTTAATTGACGTGCTAGGTAGTTTTGTTTGCGTTTCCATGAACATTCACGAACTTCATACCCCAGTATTTAATTTAAGTTTAGCTTGCGTCAGGGTTACCACAAAACCAATTCATCCCCTATAGTTCGAAACAAAAAATTACACAACGTGAACTGGGGAGGTCTTGAATAAAGCGAGGGTGTTTGGAAATACTACGTTAAAAACCGTAGAGCCTCCACCCGACGTAGATAGATAGCTTGTTTGCCTCTAACAAGGCGTAAACTCAGTTAGGAGTAGGATCGAGCTGAAAGGCGAAGAAGAGGAGCCATCACAAGTGTGATTCGTTGTACATCACAAAGTTCTCGACAGATTTGAAAATGTATTTACGCGGCCCGCGAAAGAAATATCGAAAATTAATTTGGCCCCAGCTAATTAAAAGTTTGGCAACGCCTGCTTTCCGTGTAATGAATGGCGACAAAAATGAATCTCTATTCAAAATAAAAGTAGTTGTTTCATAAAGTAACAAAAAGATCTCGCATGTATCGCCATCACTTTCTAACCTGAGCCACCTATCGCAATCTCTTCTGTCGGTTTTCTCATTACGAGAATCGCTGATATCCTTGACTATTTTCCTCCTGCATTTTCTGCATCCCGCAGTTAAGATAGCCAACCCAATAGCAAAGCCAGGAGCGTATTTATTTTATTTTATCGAATTAAATTTTATTCAATTCAGGACAAAAAAGCCTCAGTGTATTTATTTAATTTTATTTTATTTTATTGAATCTATTTTTATTCTTTTATTTTTTTGTATTTTAATAATTTATTGTATCTATTTTTATTCAATTCAGCATAAAAAGCGGTGATTTATACTACGTACCAAAATATCAACTTTGTGCGACATTATTATTTTTGTTATACATTTGCAATTGAGACACTTTTCTTTAAATTGTGTCAAAGAATATAACCCTTAAAAATTTGATTGTTTTGTTAAAATAAATATGTAAAAAAATAATGATATTTTGTCATGTTGACATTAAATACCACTATTAATGCTGACAGTACTAATTGAATTATTAGAACAAAAACCTTTAAATCCCATTATTTATAAATGCACATGCAATGTAGGTACTTATATTATCGTTGATTTTTAACAGTTTTAATCTAACCTAACTTAACGGTATTTCTTTAAGATTTATTAACATGCCTAACAGTTTAATTTCTTCAAAAAACTCAGTTCTTTAGATAAGCTTATTAAATGAATAAATAAATAAATAATAGAAGATTTCCTACATGTAATAATGTGTGCATATTTATAGTTATGTCTACACACTAGGAAAACTAATTGTAAAACAAACTCAGGGTGCCATTTCTATTTAATATTAACGAAAACATAATATGCCATTAGGCTCACGGCTAACAATAGGGAGCGCATATTTTCACGTTGACGTGGGATATATTTGTTGAAAGTACAAACGTAAATTGTACAATGTTCTGCAACAATGTTTTAAGCCACACTCAACTCAAGTTGAAATATTTGAATTATAATTTATAGAAATAATCTTTGTTTACACCACTTTTTTATTGATTTTTTTCAATAACAGTTAAACTAAACTAATAATAAGCAAAAAATTTAAAAATGAATATAGTAAAGAGAAAAATAATGGAAAATTTATTATAATCTATTTTTAAAGAAATATTATACAGAATTATATAATAAAATTATACATAAAGAAGTAATAAGTAAGTAGATTACATATATAATATTTTTTATTTTTTATTAACTCTGAGGGTATTTTAAATATTTTTCTTAAAGGCCTCATAATTTTTCTCAATCCTCATTTTAACAGGTAATTAAGCTACAAGTTACTGGTATAATTTTTATAAATAATTTTCCTTATCACCGCGTTGGCGGGCTAAGTTATGCGCACACAACATTAAGATGTCAGTAATTATTGCGTTGTTAACTTCTTAGCAAAGAAACAATAATCTTATACAATCACAAGTAGGTACAACGTATTCGTCCCAAGAGAGGGGTCTTACCAATTTAAGGCTCGTGTCGCTGCTGGCATTCTAAAATGTATCATTTACTCGCGTGTGGGTTTACCCACGTCCCACCCTGTCTCCTACCCCGAGAAGGGTAGGGCTGGCAGTGCCGTTTTGTTTAATACGTGACAAGTTTTAAAAATAAACATATCGACTCGAGATTATAACTAATAATATAATTGCGTCTATGATTATTGATATCAAAATGCAGTGTTCGTTTCTAACGCTATCACATATAAGGTCGATATATTCACGGAAACTAGAGGGTTGCTATAGCTTAGTGGTCAGAGCACCGGCCCCGGAGAGGAGGTGACCTGGGTTCGAATCCCAGTGGAAGCCTCATATTTTTTCGTGAATTATATTTTTCTGTATGTCTTTCTATTTGATTAATTAATTCGGTTTTAAAATTTCACAGAACTTTGTTCTGAAAAATTACAACTTCACAAATATGAATGTGTTCTTGAATAAATGTATTGTCCAAATAAAAACGAATTATTCTGTTGATTCTGGTGTCCATCTAGCGGTGGCACTGCAAAGTAATTTAAACTACCGTATCAAAAAAGTGGATTGCTTTAAGGACAAAAATAAAAATAAATCAATTAATAAAAATGAAAACTACATATAAGGTCGATATATTCACGGAAACAAAGAGGGTTGCTATAGCTTAGTGGTCAGAGCACCGGCCCCGGAAAGGAGGTGACCTGGGTTCGAATCCCAGTATTAGCCTAATATTTTTCGCGAATTATATTTTTCTGTGTGTCTTTCTAATTGATTAAATAATTTGGTTTTGAAAATAATAGGGTTTTAAAAAAATAAGGTATATCTATAAAATCTGCTTTTGTAAAACGCTGTAATATTTTCTGCCCTTTAAATGGAACAGAGAACAATCGGACCTGGCGTAATGTTTCGTTGAAAAATCGTCGTTCTTAAATGTTCAGAAAGCTCCAAGGAAGAATGAAGAAGGACGTGTTCGCGCTGAAAGGGCGCTTAAGTACAGAAATGTGCGGTTACTGGCTACATGCGCATAAGTCAGTTTTGTTGTGAGAGAGCGGTGTTTGAAAAGTATCGCACACCAAAATGATTTAATCCATAGATATATGTAAAATATATTTTAAAATATAGGTATATAGTATACTTGTTTTCGGGAGGTTGCAAAAAACCCCTTTAAAACGTGTAAACAGATAATTAAAAGGTCGTTTGCGGATGGAAGTGTAATACATAAGAAAGATGTTAAGAGTATTAAAGTCATTAAGTACACTAAGGAGGAAAAATATCTCCAAAAAACAAAAGAATATGTTCTGAACTTGAAATAAAATTCGCATATGAGGTAAGAAAGCTAAGGCAGCAATTTCCAAAATATTAAAAAAATATTTTTAATGCATTTACCGAGGATTACTAATTTAAAATGTACTGAATTCAATTTTTTGTAAAACCAAATTAATTAATCAATTAGAAAGATATACAAAAAATCTAATCCACGAAAAAATATTTTGGCTACTACCGGGATTCGAGCCCGGGTCACCTCCTTTCCGGGGCCGGTGCTCTGACCACTAAGCTATAGGAGCCTATATTTTTTCGTGAATTAGATATTTCTGTATATCTTTCTAATTGATAAATTAATTTGGTTTTAAAAACTTCACAGAACTTTTTTCTGAAAAATTACAACTTCACAAATATGAATGTGTTCTTGAATTTTCAAATTTTTTGTCTATCCCTTCCAAACTAATGTTTCCCTTGCTATGTTTCCTATAAAATCTCGATTTTTTTATACCCCACATGTGATGTATACGTATATTCTTCTTCTTATTTAACGCTTCAATAGGCCAAGAGGCCCAATTACAGAAGCGAAAAACATCACAAAACGCCCAGGCTTGAGTAAATCACATAGATTAATTGTGACCTCACCGGGAATCGAACCCGGAGACCTCGGTGTCAGAAGCCAGAGTCATGTATATATATGAAGATATTAAAACGAAGTACCTATCTACAATTGACAATTTGCAACAAATGTCAAACCAAAATAATATATTCTATGCAGTGGGTATTATTCATTGATATGGCAGCTAATTTGTGATGAAAGACGATTATTTTAATTTAAACTTAATTGAACATTGTAATGCATACACGTTGAGTTAAATTTATCATTACTATAGTTTCGAGAGGACTAGTCTATATAATATTAATTATTTTAGCTTACATTTTGCACGTATCATCTACATTCGGACTCAGAAATTCAATCGGATTTGAAACCAGTTTACATACAGTATTTATGAATAGGATTATTACGAATAATCCCCAAACTTTCGGGATTAATATATTGGATTAGGTTTCCGGTATCAAAATTAGATCAAGACTAAATTATGGCACTTTCGATGGTTTGCAATAGCAAAATGAAGCAATTGCTTCGGGTATACTATTCACAATAGTTAAATAGTTTCACATGCAAACACATTGATACGTGTAATATACATGTAGGTTGTATTTTGATTTGAGTTTCGTTACTTGTTTAAAAATATATAACTTAGATACATTATGTCTATGCTTTCTGGCCTTGTAAATGTAACGTAAATATGTAATTATGGAGGCCAGTGCAGTAGGCATGACACTGGGTTTGAATATGCGAGTCTCGGGTTCGACACCCGATGAGGTCACAACTAGGGAGTGCAATCCTGATCCCGCGAGATCGGGATCCAGCAGGATCTCGAGACATTTTACGAGATCAATCCCGATCCGAAAAATCAGATGAGATTATCGCGGATTATCGGGATTGATCAGCATTTTTTATGTTTTGTATGTATAATTGTATATGTCTACAGAGCTTTTAGTAACTTAAAACTTATGTTCATGTCACATTCAAATAATGAAAATAGCTTTGAATAATATTTGCTATATTTTAACAACCTAACGTAGTAATAAAAACTACTACTAGTTAGTAGTTTTTACTCTACTACATTGACTGATTAACGCTTGGAAAAACGCCTGCAAAAACTTTAATGCAATGATTAATAATGAATATTTTATTAAAATTTATTAAAATGCAAGGCATTGTCCTTAATTGCTATTCAGCTCCATAAACAAAAAAAAAACACCAAAGTATTCGGAATCCCGATCCGTAGGGATACCGCGGGATTGGAAATTCTAATCTCGAGGTATCCCGAAAAGGCAATCCCGACTCGGGATTGCATTCCCTAGTCACAACACATCTATGTGTTTTTTAAACTGGGTGTTAATGTGTAATATGTAATATGTAATGTGTAATATGTATGCTAGGGTTACATGGTCAATAGTAGCGTTAACAATTAAAATAAAAAAAAATGAAAATTTAATAATCCCTGTATTGATTCTGAAATCTACAAAACAGAATCTCGAACTGGGTTTGCAGAGTTAACTTCTAGGATATGGCTCGATATTGAATTCAATTTTCAAAAAAAAAATCTAAATAAAGAGGTGCGTCTCATAACAATAAAATAAACATAATTCTCTACGTTATAATGTCCTCAATAGACGTTGGCAGATAGCGCAAATAATGATGAGGTTTTAAAAAAAGTAATACATATTTCTCCATGTTACAATGTCCATCACTAATGTAAACACATGGCGCAGATAATGATGAAGTATAAAATAATAATGAGGTTTTAAAAAAGCGTAATTATCGATGCACTGATGCTACTAGGACGCTATGGTAGATGGCGCTGTTCTCATAGCCTTAACTTAAATTACGTTATAATTTACGGCTAGTTTTTTTTATTTATAGAAATGCGAGCAAGGCGTACGTTTCACATAAGTATTTTTACTATTTTTTAAGGTAAGATTAACGCTAATGGGACTCGAACCAGCGACCACTGGACCACTAGGTCTTTGCCACCAGACCAACAAGGTACTCAAAAATAAAAAAGTAATCGTCATATTATGTTTCCTTAAAAAAACTAATAAGAGAGAGTGACAATATTGTTTTTTTTTATAATTTTTTAATTAAAAAAATCTCATTACTTTTTGGATATCTTGGCTCTCTGTTATCACCCTTAAAAATAATTATTCTCATTTACTCTCCGCCTTTCCCCCCCCCCTCCCCCCGACAACACCGTTAACTGTATAATTTTATTTCATTGTGGAACTGTTCCCCCTTTCCCCTTCTCTCCGCCCCGCGTCTTTGTGACACAGTATAATAGTTGCGATCAAAACCACACAAAAAAAAAACAGAAAATATGTCAACAACAAACAAAATCACGCGCTGCTAGGAATACGCTTCGAAACCGCAGATTTACATAAAGGCAGATGTCGCCAGTGTAGCGAGCAGCGCACTGGGAAATTATAACCGGGACGCTGGTATCCTGCGGAGGTATACTGAAGAGGTCAAACTCACCACAGAGCTGGTGAGTTTGTATAACAAGTCATACAGGGTTATACATATATATATATATATATATATATATATTTGGAAAACGTTAATAACCTCGCAGAACTATATTCCTGCCTTGATTATGAGTCGAAAGTGTTCAAACAACCATGACCTAATATCAGTAGTTGTGGAGAAATGCGACATCAAAGTTTGCATTTTTTTAAAAATATTTCCGATTTATTTTTTGTAAAACGTTGGACTCTCATTACAGTTACTTATATCGAATATGAAAAATGCATTCCTTTTAATACAAGTAAAATAAAATATTAATAACCTTCGAATTCCTATTGGAAAACATTCCAATTGGAATTTCTGCAGGGTTTTTATCATTTTATTTAACTTGTATTGAAACGAATAAATTTTTCGTAATTGATATTAGTTACTGTAATGATAGTCCAACGTTTTACAAAAAATAAGTCAGAAATATTTTAAAAAAATGCAAACTTTGATGTCGCATATCTCCATAACCATTGGATATCTTGGTAGCTTGAACATTTTAGACTCATAATCAAGGCAGGAGTATAGTCCTGCGAGGTTATTAATGTTTTACAAATAACCCTGTATATTTGGAAAATGTCAATAATCTCGCAAAACTATATTTCTGCCTTGATTATGAGTCGAAAATGTTGAAGCAACCATGACCTAATATGAGTAGTTATGGAGATATGCGACATCAAAGTTTGTATTTTTTTTCATTATTCCCGACTTTTTTTTTGTAAAACGTTGGAATCTCATTACAGTAACTTATATCGAATATGAAAAATGCATTCTTTTTAATACAAGTCAAATAAAATATTAATAACCTGGAATTTCTGCAGGGTTTTTATTATTTTATTTAACTTGTATTGAAACGAATGAATTTTTCGTAATTGATAAAAGTTACTGTAATGATAGTTTAACGTTTTGGAAAAAATAAGTCAGAAATATTGAAAAAATGCAAACTATGATATTGCGTAACTCTATAACTATGGCTGCTTGAATATTTTCGACGTGTAATCAAGGAAGGAATATAGTCCTGAAAGGTTATTAAAGTTTTCCAAACCCTTTATAGGTATTGTATAACAAGTATACGCAGGCTGGTATAACTTATTAATTCATTTTCAAAAAAATCTAGAGTTTTTCACACATTTTTCAAATGCACCAAAATTTTCCTTTTACATACCATTTAAATATTCATTAACTTCCTCTTCCGGTAAGTTTCTTCATAAAAAAAACGTCTTTCAATTGATCGGATGAATGGAAATCGGTCCCTTCCTACTCTTTTCAATCTTCTACTTTTCAAGTTACTACCAGATTCG